>CM060950.1:371674919-371749205 GCA_030765055.1 Mantis religiosa
CATCATCATCATCATCATCATCATCATCATCATCATCATCATCATCATCATCATCATCATCATCATCATCATCATTATTATTATTATTATTATTATTATTATTATCAGAGTTTATAAGGAATTTAGAAACACAGAACGGACTTGCTTTAGGGAAACTGTGTATATCTGATTGGATAAGTTCTAAATAATATATTTTTTAGAAAATAAAAGATAACGTGGACTTAGGGTGTCATTTTTTTATTTATTCAATTTTTGTTTAGGAGTTGTCCTGCATACACACATACATGGATATTATTCTGAAATTATTTTAGAGGGTTCAAGGGCCTCAAAAGGTTTTTTTAATGCAAATAGCAGAAAGAAGAAGATAGTTTCAATAGGTTTTGGCTTATTTTGAATGCACTTTACTCTTAAGAGCCTGGAAGTGAAGGAGGGCCACTGATATGTACTTGACGAAATGACTCTTTTGCACAGCTGTCTCATATCCGAAAACGCTAGGAAGGAAACACTCTACGATTTGTTTACACGTAATATGGCTCATCTGAAGCTACAAAGGGGTTATGACGATCACGGGAATGACTTGCCTATCTCAGCAGGAAGTCGAGACAAGTGTGGCTGGCTGTCCACAAGTTGTGGTCATTCCCCGGCCACAAATGGGCAGTTACGTAATGACCCGGCCATCAGCACCAAACAAGTAGAGGACCCGGCCATCAGCACCAAACAAGTAGAGGAGATGCTGCAGATAAGTGTTCACGTTCTAGACTGACACCAAATGACCAAAGGAACACACTATGCTGTGATACCTTGAAATTGGTTACATTTTTGAAGAAGTTCGTGGGCTTCGAACTCTTCGAAGAATTTCAATTTCTTTTGGAGGAGAAAGTATAACAGAATACTTGTATTTTACAATTAGACTGACGTTGCAATTAAGATGTTCACAGTAGCAAAGCCAATCACAGAACCAGATTAACTTCCCTAGATGGAGTAAATTACGTTATAGAAACTGGTACCTCTTTACTGCTGTTAATACATTACTTAAGATGTCAGTCTAAATATAAAATGCACCCTACCTACCATCTCTGGAGTAGGTAATTAATTTTTAAAGGACTATTCTTTATTCCACTGTCCAATTGAAAGCTAGCGGAATATTCAATGATTGTCACAAACCATCCTGCGCAAATAACAGACAGCTGTTTAAAATATCATCCTCTAAGTGTGAAGTTTAATAGTTTTAACAACACATTTTGTTATAATTGTAATTATTATTACTCTGCACATGTAATAAACCTGTAAATTAAGATGGCATATTTTCGTTTTTAAAATAGGAATTGTACTCCACCATCTACTTAAGCAGTCAATAACTATTTCATTTTATCAATTTGCCCATGGCACTACAAGGATTTAATTCTATTTCGGCTGAAAGAAAAACGTAGCTAAATATGTAACAAGCGAAAACAATATTTTTACAGATTGAGTAATAAACCTGAAGAAGAAAGCAAGTTTTACAGTAAAAAGCTAAAAAGTCAGAGTTCAGGTGGTCCCGAGCTCGAAACTCGTTCAGAGTTATTTACCTGGATAAAGTTTTTTACAGGGATTTTCCGGGATTTTCCCTTATCCTTCAAGACGAATGTCGGGTAACTGTAAGCTTCATGGACCCTGGACTCATTTGAGTATCATTTCACCCAGTTGATTCACCCTCCGATATGACTTAATGTTGGAGGATATAAATTTCAAAAAAAAAAAAATAATGAAGGAACTAACGAATACAGAAATAAATAAAATAGTAAATAAATAAATAAATGAATAAATTAAAAAATAAAAGGTTAGAAAAGCGTTCCTGTTGGTTGCTGAGTAAAGAAGATACACATTTTTTAGCTGAAAATCAAGTAAGAATATGTGATTCTCCTATAAAATAAGATATCCTATATAGGATGGTACAGGCTACGGAAGTGAAAATATCATCCCTACACAATTCTTGAGGTATCTCACTTTTATTACGTTTCATATGGTGGAGCATAGTGTGAAATATTTTTCAGTTTTTATTGAGTACTCTTGTTGTACTCAGATTTATCACAGACAGTTTATGCAATTTGACCTGTCCTCTTCCGTGGTCTAGGGAAACATGGTAATCTTCGGTTGTCAAAGTCGCGGGAAAACCACAACAGTTTAAAGAACATCCATAAATAAAAGCTCAATTTCGTGTACCATAACCTAAACCGATTAACAACTTTTCTCTTATCTGTTAGAGAAGCTACAGTATTCAATCCAAAATTTGTTGTTAAAGATTATTTAAGTAGCAACTTGAGTGCCAAGCGTTTTAATCTATGCGGTAAATTGAGTCTGCTATTTGGGCTGATTTCACAGTTACCACAAATCGCACAATTATTAGATGCAAATCTTTCCGTGCCAAATTAAATAGCTTATTTTACACCTCACATCAAAATATTTACAACTTCGTTAACGTTTTGACCAGCATCAGTTAGATGTGTATTTTCAGTTACTTAGTACAGGAAAAAAATAAAAACAAAACATTTGAAAGAGAAACAGTGTTGAGGGAGCAGATGGTAAGGTTTACTAATAAGAACATACCGATATTTGATTACGTCAAAGGTGTTTCTTTTAAATTTTTACCTATGTAACAAAACTATTGCAAATATCTCGTACTAACGATTTTAACATGGTAAGATTTTTAACCACACCAACCTGCTAAATGATTGCGCAGTTCCAAGTCTGCATAAATTGGGAGGGGAAATTTTGTCACAATTATGGGTAGAGGGACTCCATTTACCTACCTTTTAGCTTCAGGGAGGACTCAATATACCTTTCAATATTCAAAAGAGGCTCAATTTACTGAACCCGCCAGGCGAATGCTGGGTCGTTTAATTACATTCCCCGAATTTCCTGTTCGTTCATTTCATCTCCGTTATCCTTTGACATCATCTCTCAACTTGTGGTTTCCTTCAGGGTAGAAATGTCAGTGGATGTCTCAGCGGTGCATGGCAGGATGATATGCCCTGGTTGAAACACTTGCTCCTCCGGTACGTCAGCTGCCGTTCTCCGAACCGACTGCTGGGACCGTCTCCGAACCACAGTACGGGAAATGTCCGTTGTCCTGGCCTGCCGGGGGAGGTTGCCATCTACGTAAATTGTATGGTCCCTCTGCACTGTCGTGGCTCCTTGGGACGACCACCCTCTGTCGCCTCACGCCTTATCCTTCCTCCAGAGAATGTCTCACTTGGCAGCATAGGTAAAACAGATGAAGACTGGTCGCAGTACCAAATTACCGCCTAATTATAATAGCTCAAAAACGAAAACTGGCTTATTACCAAACTCCCATTCGAGACAGCCATTTATATGGGAAAATTTTCAATAAGTCTGGTTTTCTCAAAAATGATTAAATATTTTGATAAGGTATCACGTGTCTAAGAATTTTTCATGAGAAACTTAATATTTTAACTGAATTTTTTAGGACTAGGCTGTGAGATCATACCTATAATGGAATCCTTTGCATAAGTCGTAAGGCATACAATTTTTAAACTAAATCTTAGCAAATAATGTGATATCGCTGAAGCACAGAGTTTGTGTTACGTACATATCTTAGTGGAGATGACCATTTTCGAAATATTCCTTGTTGCGTTTTGCATTTTCAAATACTTGCCCTTTTTTCAAATAAGAACACATTGGTGTTTTATGCAAATAATTAATGTACTATGATGGACTAATATAAAAAGATGTTTACTCAAATCCCGTAATATTGGCCCTAAGTGAACCGCGATTTTTTCAACGTTTAGCCTGCAAAATAAAGTTGTAGGCACATTGGGCCTCCATTAAATATTCGAATGCAAGGGAGCAATATCCCGTAACCTTTTATCTTCTTAAGGGTAAGCCCTTGATTCGCGGTACTTTCGCGAGTGAATTCAACAAAATTCTGGTTAGCTTGGAATGTTTGAAAAAGAACCAATCAGATGAAATATGTCCCTAGCTGTAACAGCCAACCATGCGGGGGGGGGGGTATATGAACCTGACTGGGTGAAGAGAAATCAGGAAGGCTGCCAGTAAATTATATATATATGGTAGAGTGGGGCTATTTCGCTCATTTCAAGTTTGAACCAAAATTAGACAATGAAGGAAGCGAAAATGATGTAATATTAAAAGCTCAGCTTGTTTTATAAATGTTGAAGAGTGTATTTCGGTAACCGTTAAATCGCCCTTTCGCAGAAGTAATCCATAGTAAAACATTGAATTCATACGTTCACAATGACGAAAACAAAACAAAAACAGAGGGGGCTTTTCCGCTCACTGCAGGGGCTATTTCGTTTCTTCTGATCAACATCAGAAACACTTTCCAAAAGTAAACATGTGTTTCCATCCAGCACCAACACGCACTAGATGGTACCATGTTCCATACTTTAAACATTTAATCCAGTCGCCTTTTAACACAGACATAAGATAATAAGTGTCTTAGGTTGCAAAACCCACAAGGAATATTATCATCCTCATTTCCCACAGTAACATGGCGAATGTCCTCTTCATCACTTGTGGCTTCACTGAACTTTGTCCCCTTGGTAAGCCTATTGGATCCGTTCTCCATTTTCAACCAGCGTGTAGCTACAACGTCTTCATAATTTTCATCCCAGGTGAGATGTTTTGTTGCTGACCTCTTTTGGGCTTTCTTGGCACTCTGTTTCGTAGGTGACGGTATAATGGCAGCGAACGGGGATGTCTGCATACCCTATTAACTTCCTTGAGTGTTTAACCCTGACTGAGATGGTTGTGACGGTGAAGACTGACTGTTAGAAGCATAAAAGCCTGAACCTCACCATATCCAGAGGATGTCTCAGGAGGTTCTTTCAGGGATTGAAAGTTGTTGTGACGCAGATATTCGTTCTCTGGCATAGCTGTGGGGTTGAATTGATTTATTCCGGTACATTTAAACCCTTTCAATGCGTTACCAATTGTAGCTGATTTCTTTCATGCTTAAGAGAACAATTTTTCAAAATTAAATTTTGATATAGATGTTCTTAGAATGTTTTCGATGAAATATGTAGCTTCACGGCGATAAAATGATTTTAGGACCTGGAACACTGTCCTATTGATAGGTGCAGGTCATGCGTTGTATGAGGTAGCAGGCTTATAATACGAATTCCATTGTCTCTGCAGAAGTCTAGCCTCTCCACATTGCAATGTGAAGTGTGACCATCTAGTACCAGCAAACATCTTCCTTAGGGTTGATTCTTCTGAAAGTGATGTAGCCACTTCAGAAATACGTTCTCGTTTATGTATCCAGAATCCGTCACACAAACCTCGGATCCCATGGGTAGAATCACTCTTGTAAACATTTCTAAACCTGGCCCCTTTGAACATGACAAATGGCGGAACAAAGGCCCCAGTTGCACAACAACAAGCTATAACAGTTACATTTTCATTCCTCTCCACACTTGACAACTTCACAACTTCTCTTGCACCTTTAGGAGCTACTATTTTCGAGGGTGTGTTATTTAGGGGTGTTCAAGTTTTGTCCATGTTAAATATGAGGGACACTTTGATCGAAATAGGATTTAGTTCTGCATAAATAACTCTCAATAAAAAAAATGCAACTACTACAACCCTGTTCATTCCTGCTGCCCTAGTCTTGGACAAACTCTGTGGTTTTCTCAGAGAAATGTCTGTATTTTTTCATAAAGTTGTACCCCAGTCTTTTCCTGACATAGCTTATTCTTCATTCCACGGATGAACAATATACTTTTTCTGAGCATATGCAAATGGTGCTCCTTTAATTTGCTCTGCTGTGGAGCCAAAGGAATAATCAGCTATATAGTTTAATCTTCCAGTTAGTTCTTTCTCCTTCTTGGTAGAACCGTAGGATGTACGACTGCTCGAAATGTACCTTCGTCTCCCAATGTATTGTTTCTTTTTATTTTGTTAACACGGTGTTTAAGTGTGGAAAATGACACATTGAAAATACCTGCTGCTCCTCTTAGGCTGAGGTCCCCTTGAAGAACACTCGAGACTACGTGATTTATATCTTCATCTCCCATTTTTCACCTGGGCCGTCGCATTTATATGTTCGAAGATTTTGAAATATATAAATGTACGATACGTTGTGTAAGCATACAATGAACAAATACAATAAATATTATGACAGAAAAAATAAATGAGCATAATAGCCCGCAAACCACTGAGAGGTATAGTCCCAAATGCACTGTTTTAACAATACGCGCCTGTAAAGCAGAAGGACAAAAGACAGTCTGCAATCCAGCAGGACATGCAGTAACCTCCGCTCTGAGGCATACATGTTTCCATTATCACAAACTAGCATTGCTGTTAGCTCTATCCCTTAAGTTCGGGAGGAGAAATGTTTATATTTCCTGTACATGAACTGTACCTGCTTACCTTCAAATGAGTTTTTTCTTACCAATCCAAAACTGGAGCAATAACCACTAAATTATTGTGCAGTTGCTGCTACACCAACAGCAGTATGGCAAGCAAAAGGCAAAATGTGGACTGCGATTAATAAATGCAGTAGTAACCGAATTTGTTATTTTGAGCGGAATAGCCCCATGAGCGAAATAGCCACACTCTACCCTACAGTGATTTGAACGTTGAAAGAACAGTTACATCGAATATGTCGCTAGCACGACATCCTGTCTGTCGGTGTAAAATGTGACGCTAACAGACAAAGCTTAATAGCAAACAGCGTTTAACAACGCGGTAATATTTTGGAAGTGAATAATTTGCTAAACTACGTAGAATGAAATTTTAAACTGAATAAGAGATACAAATTTCACCCAAAGTGAAAGGTTCCTGATACAGATAATCTCGAAAGTGCAAACTGCGGGAAAATTGAGTGCATACTTCACAATTTTACCGGAAGCGATGTACCACTAACGGTATGGTGAAGTTTAAACGCTGAGTATTGTCGCCAATCGCATTGCTGGTTGGTGCAGCAGCCGCAAACCGCAGCTGGCACGTGGGTGAGCGCTGAACGCTTGGCGAGAGAGAGAGAGAGAGAGAGAGAGAGAGAGAGAGAGAGAGAGAGAGAGAGAGAGAGAGTGAGAGAGAGAGAGAGAGAGAGGAAGAGACAGAAAGATGTCTGGATAGTTCCATCTTTCCCTTGCCGCCGTGAAAGGCATTGAAACGTCGGCAGCTTTCTAGGAAAATGACTGGAGGTATAAAAGTCCGCACGTGTTAGAGCGCAGTCAGTTGGCAGTGAGTTGTTTGTTGTGTGTGCAGCTGTGCAACAATTGTGAGTGTGTGGACATTTGTAGTGTACCGCAGTGAATTATTTTCTTTGTTTACCTGTGATAATGGAACAAGACGAACTTAAAGACTGTTGTTGTGTATGTCACGTCATTTTTACTGCGACAAGGGGTATACAAAGTTATTGTTTACTGCAATAAAGAGAATTTTAAATTTCTGCAAACAAGACTTATAATTCTAAGAACCCAAAAAGTTACAATATTATTCCAGTGAATCCCACGAACACTCTCTCCCTATGTTCCACACTTGGACTCTGCCTTATCAAACATTTCATCTGGCTACTGACAATTTCAAGGATCCGTGTACACACAAATCCACGTCGAAACGAGGATAACGAAGATAAGGGTCGCCTTAGATGCCGGGAAAGCGGGCGGAGACTATCCCGACCTCGACAGCTGCTTTGTAGACGAATGAAGGTTGGTCTCGTTTAATAAAGACAGTTACCCGAATAAGCTTTCGTAAGAAAAGTTTGCAGCCATGGGCGAGCAGTTAGACCGCTTAACTCTCATAAAAGCGGCCCGGGTTTAGTCCCAGTCGACCGTATGTGAGATTTGTGGTGGACAACACGGTTCTGGAGCAGGTTTTCTCTAGCTTTTCCGGTTTCCCCCACCATCATTCCATCAATTGCTCCTTCATCTTTCCTATCATTCATCTCGACCTCATTATGTGATCCACTTGCCTCACTCTCAAATCAGGCATCGGGCTGATCACACATTCTGGATTCTCTCTCTCAGTGATCCAGAGTTACCGTTCCTCAAACCAAAGTCTACGGGCATAAGGGTTGAGAGGAACAAGAATCCCCTAACACCAAGATAAGTGGTGTAACTAGGAACGGTAAAGAAGAAGAAAAAAAGAAGAAGAAAAAAAGAAGAAGAAACGTTTACAGAAAAGGGAGTAAAAGAGCTAGTGAGGCACAAATTTGTTTATTTTACGATTTCTTCATTTATGTGTACGCCTAACATGAGCTTACAGAAATTAGCGGACGGTCATTCTTGATTTTCAGTTTCTTCACCACAGTTATATGTACCTTACATGAGAACTTCTTCATTAAGTTTGACTGTCTAAAAATAAGCTTTAAATTTTTCTAATAATGCTATGTTTAAGACATGTGCATGATTAGAAAACTGTATCTCTTGCATAAGTTGGGAATAGCTTCTGAAGTTCTCTTAATTCTGAGTGACCTTTGCATAAAGTGTGAAGCTTAGGAGACGAACAAATTTAACTCCTTAAAAGTTTTGATCTCGTCGAAGCACACAGTTATGTGAAATAAAATTTGTAGCGTTAAATATTTCCAAGATATTCTTTGTTATTCGTTTTAGTTTTTAATTAATTATACCCATTTCAAGTACCAAATGCTTGTTTTTCTCGTGCTCACACAAAAAACGTGCAATTTCAAAGTCATCACATTGCAATACGCTTTTTAAAAGTACATTGTCGACTTATCCTACTGTCTTTTCCTTAGATCTGTAATAAAATGTGGAAATGTTCAAATTTTATGTCGATTAGCAAAAAGTATATGAAATAATAAGCTGTTTAAGGAATAAATAAGGAATAAATAAGTATAGAAAGTCATAAGAACACAACATGTGAAATACATAAATGTATCAATATTGCTGCTGTGTTTGGACGCTACATTTATAATACGAGTACATTTAGGTTCATATGAGCACACGGAAAGCCGTGTGTTTTGTATTTATGGCGATATAATGGGAATATATTCCGAATTAGTTGGTGCGTAGTTTATTATAATTAATGACAATAATAAACTATTTTTACGTTCTAAGTTCAGTGATTCATTAAAATTTATTGTCTGCACCCAGTATATTTCAATATTTAGGCCTTTTCTAGAGAATAACGCAATTGAGGAGCAGGGATCAAGTTTCAGCTTGCTTAATCCTGTTCGTTAAATTATGCACGGTAGCAGGAAAAGCATAGAATTTAAACACAAGTTTCAAACAGGACAGAAACAAAATATGTATCAGGTTACGCAACTGGGCATTTCATCTTTAAACAGCTGAAAGAGAAAACAGGAAAGGGGGGCCACCCGCAGCGCCCTGTGAAACAGTTTCACTTTCCCGGCTTTAATTTACTAATTTACTAGCCTCTCTGGAGACTGGAGTGCAAATTTAATGTGATTTCTACGTAATGTTGGACAGTCACTCCAGACTTCCAAGAGGCTGGTGCCCCATCTTCGCTCCGGTACGAGCTTTTATTACCCCGCAGAGCAAAATAGCAATAGTAACACCACAACACGTACTGGCTTTTCTTCTGGACTGTGAAATTAAGTCTGCAGGGAACACAAGATGTCTCTCCACTCTGCTTGCAAATCGTAACTCCATCTGTATTTCAATACGGTGCGGCCATATTGGGTGCACTTGATAGTATTACAGAACCGACATAGAAGCGGAGACATTTTCAAAAATATCTGTTTTCTATATCATGCAATTTAACAGCACGTGTTTTAAGGGATTTGCTTGCTATTCACTGCTATGTTGAAGTGGGTGCTTTATGAATTAAGTAAAAAAAATTGTGTGGAAGTATTGAATAATAAATGAAGGTATGCATCATATTACCATTATTTATGGTTTATTTTTATATAGTTCCTAAAAATATTTTCACGACATATTTATATGTACTTTACGTTAAAATAAACCATTGAAAGTATATTATTTATACATTTCCTTTCAGGCACAAAGGAGACAAAGGAAACCAAATTGATAGTTAAGATAGTCACAATATCACTGGGTAATATCTAACAATATGATAGCATCTACCTGTCTCATGTTTACAAAAGATGTGTTCCTACTCTTGTTTATTTAGTGTCAATACAGGTTAGTGAGTTAATATGGTTGCAACAATGGAACTTCAGCACACTCACATAGTTTGTCCTGTAGTATAAATGTATAAAATTATCTTAAGTTAGAGAAATTGCGATGTTTGTATTAAGGTTTGGTAATAGTGATTGGAAATATTGGAAGTGTTTGAGTGTTATGGGTTGCCTCATCATTTGTGCGAGACTCTGAAGTCCAAGTATACCAATTTTGGTCTAAGTAATACCAAGAATACTTCTCAGTAACGAAGTTCGGTGATACTATATCTTTTTCAGTAAATCAATTTTAAAATCTTTAAAGTTGCCATTGTTATGTGATTAGCCATCTGTCATGATTTGTCAATAAATTTTCCAACAAATTCTCTGATACTGTGATGATCGGAGTTTTATACATTTAGGATAACTGCAATTTAATAGAATCGCCATACTGGCTAACTCCCTTAACCAGTAATTCTCTGAGCCCGCCTCGGTAGCGTAGATGGTAGCATGTCTGCCTCACGTTCAAGAGGTCCCGAGTTCGAATTTCGGTCAGGGTGAGTTACCTGTATAAGGTTTTTTCCAGGGTTTTCCCTTGTCCTGAAAGACGAATGTCGGGTAACTCTAAGCTCCATGGACCCCGGACGCATTGAGCATTATTTCACCCATTTCATTCATCGTCCGATATGGCTAAATGTTGGAGGACGTAAATTAAAAATAAGTAATTCTCTTAGCTACATTGATAATCAGAAAACACACTGTGGCCTCCTTTCATCTGGCGTAGGCGCCGTTGAATTTAAGTAATCGTACTTTGAAGTATTAATATTCTACAAAACTTAGTTGCAATTCCTAAAATGAATTCAAACTACCTTACAGTTTAGAACTGATATAAGGCCACACATGTTGTAAAAACAGTGCTTTTAGATAGTAAGTAAGTTGAAAATCAAACTAAATTTAGTATTTTTTGTGAGGTTATTTTAAGCATACCCAGAATTTTGTCACAGTTGACTCTTTTAATTAACATAATAGTTTATTTGAGCTCAGTAGTACGTGCGACGTCACTCCCCCGCTCCATCACCCGTTGGATAATAAGTTTGTGTAAGCGGGTTTCTCGCTCTCTCTCTTGAACCATCCTTTGGCCTGAACAGATGGATTTGTTCGCAGGTACTGTAATTAATTAGTTTAGTAAATATTCTTATGAAGTGAAATTAGTATAATATTGCTGGTCCTGTAAAGTCATGTACTCGATCTCGCAATGGCACACTCCTGGTCGAAGCAGTTTCTCCGACGCAGGCTGCAAAAATCTTAAGAGCCAATATGCTTGCGAGCTATCCGGTGCGCGTTGAATTGCATAGGACCCTGAAATCAAACACCAGCGCATTAGATGTTATGTCCAATGAGGAGATTCAGGAGAACATGACAGAACAAGGTGTGACTATTGTATTTCTAGTTCACCGTAAAGAAAGAGGTGAACTAGTGCCCACTCGTACCCTGTTTCTTACCTTTGATCGGTTAGATCTCCCTAAAGGATTAAGGCAGCGTATGAAGCTATTGAAGTGAGGTAGTATATACCCAATACACTGAGGTGTTATAAACGCCAGCGCTTTGGCCACACGAGTGATTCCTTTAATGGAGTTGCTACTTGCGGGTAAGTCAACCATGATAATGCTTGTACTTCACCTGCAACATGTGTTAACTGCAGTGCTAATCATCCATCTGACTCCAGAGAATTATGGAGAAAAAGGCGATCCAAGAGATCCAGGTAAGAGAGAGAGAGAAGAGAGAGAGAGAGAGAGAGAGAGAGAGAGAGAGAGAGAGAGAGAGAGAGAGAGAGAGAGAGAGAGAGAGAGAGAGAGAGAGGCCTTCTTGAAATCCCGGAAACTCTTGCGTATTCGTCAGCCTTCTGTCCCTAGGACCGTTACTTATAATGCAGTTGCAGCTAAGCCGGTACCTAGATGTGAATTCGCAATATAAACGGAGCAGTAATTTCCGGAAGATCAATTACACCAAGATCACAGCCAAAGTAACAAACACCAGCACGAACAACAGTGAGCACACCGACCAAGTCCAGTACTAAGAAGAAGTATTAAGCCAAGTCACCGCCGAAAGCATCTACTTCAAGAACATGTGAACCGGTAATATATAATGTATCGCCAAGGAAATTTAAGATCTCATATGGCAGAACTGAATTCCTTAAGCAAAATAGTAAGACTAGTGAAAGGAAAGCTAGCCAGCACAAAAGTCCGCGAACATCTCCTCCCTCAAAATCTGAAGAATCATCCGGAGAGGACGCCGATCATTGACTTTCATCTTCGCCGGTCGCAGTTTCCGATGGTTTCGAGAGACTCGATTCGAAGTTACCAGTACCGAAGCCATCCTCCATTGAGGATGTGGAGCGGATAGATCCTGTCCTCACTGCCCAAACGACAGTAAGGAAAAGGCAGGAAAACTCGGCTGAAAGTGCTAGCCCAGCCGCAAAGAAAAGGAACAAATTGATTCGACCACCACTGGGCAGGTAGCTTTTGACATGGCAAGTTGATATTGAAAGTATTACTTTTTATTCATTTTGGTATTTCATCATCATCACCATCATCATCATCACCATCATCATTATCATCATCCATCATCATCATCATCATCATCATCATTTTACTGTATATGCTATACATACGAGTGCCTGGAGAATAGTGTAATTTATTACTAATTAATATATTTATATGTTATTTGGGAGTGTCCTATTCAGGTATATGACTTTGGACAGGTAAAAAATTTTTTTATGCATGTTGGACTTACTGGATTACAATACTTTCTCTCTGTATGGTACAAAAAATAAAAATGAACCTATTTTAAACTAGGCTCCAGCTGCCGTTTTCAGAGAAAAAAGAGATTCCAGAGCAGTTTTGCAAAACACTCCAGAAAGACATTTTAAAATGTTACACGTTTTGTCACAGTTGCACCAATAGTCAGAGATGGCATAGGAATGAAGCCGAGCGTCCCATAACTCTTCTCACTGACAAAAACATTTATTGCTCGAAACGAAGATGAAATTGGCTGAGAAATGTGAAAAGTTTCCATGACAACCAGAGCCTACAAACGGCTCAAACAAGTTCAAGTTGTGGATAAGGTACACCGTTACAGTCTACGCTATTTTCATGTCAGGATCGATAACAGGTTCAAAGCAACAAATGTACTCCAGATGTTGTACAAGAAAACTGCAACGCTACTATCCATTTATCAGAAATTGCACAAATTTGGTCTTGACTCCAAATGCTTTATTCATGTCTAGCTTACGCTACTAACCATTTTCGTTTGACAGACTTACTAATTTATCAAATCGGAATGATTCTCAAGCACTACCTCAAACTAGAGCTTTTTATTAAAAGAGTTTTAGTGACTAATATAAACTGATTTATTTTTATCTAATAACTATTTGAAATATAGGAAGTATTTTATTACATTCAAAATTTTGGTTTCCAGAGTTTACTGGGAATGTATATTTGGGGTCTCTGAACCTCTCACCAAAATCAACATGAAGATATTAAAGAAAATCTCTTCAACACATACTGTCCTTTAGATCCAATATCTTCCTAATTTTGACTTAATCAAAATATTTTAATGTTTTTTTTTTTAAACTAATCCATGCTTAATACATTTGTATGGCTAAAAATGTATCTCTTAAACTTTCTGCGGCCGGCCTGTTAAGTAGTCATCATTCTGAGTATTTTAAATAGTATTGTTTATGGGGTAAACTATGTATAAGAAGAAATAGGTGAAATTATACTACAATAAAGCTATCTCGTTAAACTCACGGTTTATATTAAATAATTATTACACCACTGATCACTTCTAAAACTCGTATGTCACGATTATTTAAAGTTTTACTCTAATTTATATTTTTAAGAGTTTGATGGTTCTTTTATGGCTAGGGATGTCGCATAAGGAGTCAGATATTTCAAAAAGAGTATATAGCTACCTATTGTTGAAATATTTGATTGTCTTTTTAAACTCCGGTATCTCCATTTTACCCACAACAAAATGTGCAATGAAACAATTGCTGCAAGGTTTATATCGATTAACATAAAGTAAATGAATACATCGTGGTCGTTATATGGCGAAGCCGTGGACCACGTGTATATACAGCATGCTTCAAAAGGTTGCTGAAAAACTTAAGGTAACAGAAAAATTAGAAAGTATAGGGTAATTTTCGACTAGGTGCCCATGTTCCTAAACACGATCCTGAGTCAGTACCAATGATATTCTGTTAAGCCATAATACACTTTATAAAGCACAGGGTTCAATGTATTAGGTTACAAAATATGTTTAAACACACTACAACATTGAATACAGGCATCGCACCGTCCAATATGCTTTGGAACACTCGCTCGAATACCACAGGCATGTACAAAAGTTTGCCAGATGCTACAACTATTCTGGCACTTCTGGTGTTTCTGTACGTCCACTGTTGTCTAATAAGCCACAGATTTTGTGTACCCGCAAAAGAAATAATAAAGTGGTGTTAAATTCGGCAAATGGGGTGGCTATGCAAGTTGACCTCCTCTTCTCATCCAACGTTCAGGATATTTCCGATCTAGGAAGCGTCGCAGAATGTGGTGGCGCTCCATCCAGTTGCATCCATGCTTGCTGGCTTAAAGTAAGTTGATTATTTCTTTTGGAGGCATAATAAAGCTGTGGTTTATCTGACACCAGTGGACGATCCAGAAATATCTGTATCCAGAATAGTTTTGGCATTTGGCAAACATTCACACAGCATGGGGTATATGAGCAAGTGTGCCAAAGCTTTATTCAACGGCGCAGTGCCTGTATTCAATGTGATAGTAGTGTGTCTGAACATTGTGTTGTAACATAATACACTCAAAACTGTGCACAATAAAGTGTATTATGGCTTAACAGAATGTCATTGGTACTGACTCAGGATCGTGTTTAGGAACATGGGTACCTAGTTGTAAGTTGCTCTATTCTGTCTACTCTTTCTGCTCCTTAAGTGTTTCGGTAGGCTTTTGAAGCACTCCGTATATGGTTCGCTTTCACTGTAAGCGGTACGTAGCCTTGTCAGAACCTTTTATGAGACAATTTTTCGTAGAAGGGGGAGAAAGAAATAATAATGGACGGTACAAGTCATGTCAATGCAACGCGTTATAATGTCATATTATCAATTAATTATAGGAGTATTCCACCCAGAAATTCCATATTCAAGTTTTCAAAGAAAATATAGTAAGTATTGAGATCTCAATAGGATCTATGCATGTATATATGGCTCAGGCGGTTTCGTCTGTGGCCCGTATTCGGGAGGCTCGGGTTCGATTCCCGCGGCCGACCTACCAGGCCAATAATTTTTGGGGGGATTTTCCATAGCCGCTAGGTGACTGCTGGGTAGGATAATTACATCAGCCGAATTTCCTATCCCTCCATTTCAATTCCATTATCATTTCATATTATTTCTCATCTGGTGGTCTGCTTTAGAATAGAAGAGTCGGCGGGAGTCTCAGTGGTGCATTACGGTATTATATGATCTTAAGAAAACGCCTTCTCCTCCGGCAGGATGGACTCGGCTTCCAAGCCAGTCTAGTGGTCAGATTCAGAAGCGTGGCAGGTGGGATGCCGGCTGTGCAATACTTTCTGCAGTATCCTGCTCTGGGGAGGCAACCTACGGTCTGCGAACCGGCCTCGTGACTGTTTCAAGGCCCCGGTAGGCTGAATGACGGTTGTCCCTAAACCCACTGCCGGGGAGTTTATATCTGGCAGAGTGTAGCGACCTCGCCCACTGTACTGTGGTGACTCATTGGGTTTGGCCACACTCTGGCTCCTCTCGCCCCATCCTCCCTACCGGAGGTGGCCCACTTGGGGCATAGAAGCCGAATCCCCTCCAAATAATGTAATCCAATGCAATACTGCTTTTAGTGTCATAGGTAACAGCAGAGTAATTACAACACCCAAAGCAGTCAAGAAAATGTTGGAAAAAAAAATTCTTCAAACAAGGTTATCCTGAAAATAAAGTAGCAGATTCGAGGGAAAATGCCTTCCATAGTCGGAATTTGAACCACGATCATCGATTGCCCGTGCCACTTCAAAAACAACCGTACCATTGTGCTAACATAGCTTAAAGTTACAGTCTGATTCTACCTTTCCAAATTTAGCTTGCACGTTGCTTCTGTGAAAGTACAGTTATCTATCAAAAATGATTCTATCTGTGTGACTCACCCACTTCGTCGGTGAGGTCGTAACATTTCCTAAAATCCTTCGACATCATTTAAGCATCCTTCCATTTCTCTTCATAATTTCTACTGTAAGTGTTCAGTACTAGCAAAAACACTGAAACAGAACTGTAGTCTAGAGATATCTTCAAAAAGATCATTTTAATAGCAACTGTTGTGTTGCATGGTTTATCTGGCACGTGTACTTTTGTGGTTCTTATAGTATCATTATTTATATTTCCGCTAGTTTATTCAGAGTGAAGGAGGAAGAACTAACTCGCTGAGAGGGATATCAAATTATCTTAATTGCTTCTCGTGACAACTTACACCTCGATATTTTCAGTGTGACAGCTTCTCATAATGTCCCATCTATTACAGTTCTACCAATTTAAAGTCATTGGAAGACACCAACCGAAAGTTTCGCTGTATCGCTGAGGGAAGTAAGTAATTCGTCTTGAAAACAACCTCAAGTTGGAGTTGACGCTCCTCAAATTGGAGACGAAGTATCATTTAATTTTCTGTCACTGTATTAAGAAGTTCGCCAGAGCAAGGCTGATGTTCGGGATCCCACGTTTGAATTTCTTGCTGGTAAACTTTTCACTTACACGCTCCAGGACTCTCCCTAACTTTCTTACTCGCATCCATTTTCACTTTGGGGGAGAAGCAAACATCGCTACGTCCCTCGCACCCCATTCGGGCCCAAAAATATCGGCAATGTACCCCGGAAGCTATCATTTCCAGACCGATGGAAAAGTAGTTCAAGTAATCACTATAAACGGTATCATCAGCTCCCGATACCACTTTCAGTCTAGAGAACAAATTCTTGGTCAAGTTAAAAATGTACCGTCAGGACATCTTTTATATATGGCTAATAAGATATAATAGATATTTCTGTAAAAATATTACGAAATACTTGATATAATGTTATTTTAAGCTGGAGCTCCTCATACATACCCAAAACCATTTTTCCTCTACTTCTCACTTACTATCATACATTCTGAAGTTTAAGTATTGAACTATCAAATTCCTTTGGCCCTCATCGTAACATCAATACCCAAACCATCAATCACAGAATATATAGTCGTAACTTGAAAAGCGGTATGTTGCTATAGATTTATTTCTAAATTTGTAAGAGTTGACACAGATTAAAATTCTTTTAATTAATTACTTTTATATTTGCTCCTATGTAAATGTAATTGTCTAATATGCACCTGAAGTAACGGATAAAGAACAAGATTCTGTCATCCAATACCTAGCTGGCATACTCTATGTTAATTATCGATTAGAAGGTTCTATTGCATCAAAATGTCCTGTTTTGTGTGATTCTCTTCATAGAATAGATGTCAAAAATACTAGAATTAAATGTATAAGAAAAGTTTTATATTAAATTGAAACATTTTATGTGCTGCGTTCATATTAGTTTCTCTTTCCATCCTTCAATGAACTATTCTTTCAAGAAAACAGCTATATGTAATTCAAGTTGACCAAGATAAACATTTTTATAAATGGTTTTATTGTCTATGGCCTTGTAGAGACAATGGAAATATAGAAATACAGTGGACCTGAAATGATGCTCTAATATTTTAAGAAATGGTCGCTATGTGATGCCTTTGCCCACCTTGACCAAGACATAAAAAGGACTAGTATTTAAAAACTGAAAACAATAACACCAAATAATTCGGAAGTGTCTATCTTCGCAAAAAATGCGGTTTACGTAAGTTGGGTGATTTAACAAGGAATTTTTTTTATTTTTATTTACTTACTCATTTTTTGCAGATTAGACCGTTTACTACTAATGTCAAAGTCTTTCTGAATAAAATATGCTGCAGGGGCTATTCCCAGAAAAAGTCAAGGTATATCTTATTTATCACGAAAATGAATTAAATAAATCGTGTTTAATTTAAAATCGTTAAGAAAAACTTCCTTAGAAAATTAAAGTTTCCGAAAAATGCTCCTAGTAAATGTAAGAAAGAATTTCTTAAATACTTTCTTGTCACATCCTTGGTAGATGTTCAACTTTAAAAGTTTGATATTTAACTGACTTTTCATTTCTGAATTAATACTGCTCACATGGACCTCCATCTCCAACCTCTCTCTCTCTCTGTTTCTCTCTCTCTCTCTCTCTCTCTCTCTCTCTCTCTCTCTCTCTCTCTCTCTCTCTCTCTCTCTCTTCTTCTCAATGGCGTATCCACTATATACGTGGTAGAGGTAGTAAAACTGAATTCTGTATCCCTTTGCAGCCTGATGTACATTGGTAATTCCTTAATTAAAACATAACACATGATAAAAGATTGCCAGACCCTTGACATATATTTCATAAGTTTGGCTGCCTATGATAGCATGTGATTGGAGAGGTAAGTAAGACTATGCTTTTACCGATCTTACTGGGATGACTGACGGTAGCGTCTGGGGCTCACCTTATTGATGCTATGGGCTCGATTTGCATGTCCAAACCTTCTGATAGGTGTTCTTTTTCTCCCCAGAGGTTTATCCGGGTTGCGAGGGAAATTCTTTATTACACTCTCCGAATTTCTTGCACCTCCATTTTACTTCATCTGTCATTTTAGTTCAATCGTGGTTGGTTATCTGAGGATTCTAAGTGTCTGCGGACGTTTCGGCATGAAGGGTAGGGAATACTCTCCTGGAGGAGAAGGTAGTTGGCTGTAGCAGCAGCCATCGGGGAGCTTCAAAGCCAAAATCTATTATTGACACTGCCCTCTGCCGTTCCTCTCTCAACTTTAGTATCCCCTCCACTCCCCTGTCAGGGCCTTTTTTCACCAAAAATATATGTATCTATGTATATAGATATATATATTTTGCGTTTCCTTATTTAACCGTTTTATATTGTTTCCGTTTGTTTTACTGTCTGTTTGCTGTAGTTACACACACACACACACACACACACACACACACACACACACACACACATGCACTATACACATAAACACCCATGCCCAAGGCGGGACTCGAACCCGCGACCCTCTACGCGGTGGGATGCTAGAGATAAATGAGATCGGGAATCGAACCCGGGTGAAAGCCGGGCCTTAGGTTCAACAGATCTTCTATCAGTTGGAAGTGCTAACTCTGCTCTCAAACTTGTCATAGTGTCAAGGCCCTGTTATCCATTTTCTTTGGCTTTGCTACAGGTTGTCTTTGAATCAAAATTTTATGTCGTCTACTGTGGTACTGTGCGCAGTCTTATCAATCAGATTCTGCCTGTACAGCTATTTGTTACTGATCGGTGCCTTTATACTTGAGAACATGATTTAAATCACGATAACCTGCTTGCCTATGGTAAAATGGTTTAACTTACACAAAGTGATTGCTTCTGTAATTATAGAAATCCGTAATTTCATAAGCACAATGAGAATAAAATAAAAAACTGTTTCACTAAGCTATTTACAGCCCTTATTAAAAATTACGTCTAGGGAAGCTGACATTGATTCAACAATCTCTATAACGAATTACGTGTAACTTAAAAAATTGTTGTATTGCACGTTCAGAACTATTTATTTCTATACACTTTACACGTTTTAATAATTTATAACATTCTGAATGAAAGCTGCCCATAATTGTAATACTTAAAAATACATGTTTTATGGGCATTACCCAACTGCTTTTATACTGTGATTAAAAGCGTTGTATTCTGGAAATTACATATTTAGTAACTTAAAAATGTCTTCTGTTATGGGTTTTAAGCTTAGCCAGGGGGTAAAACTGATGACTGAGGCGATATGGTGTATTGATGGCCCTGTTCCTGAGCTCAATGCATAAACTGCTGGATCTAATGGCATGGTACATTATTGTATTGAAACATTGTCTGAATATGTTGCCACTATGAACTTGCTAACAATAGAGAGATGGGTGCCCGTATTCAGAGGTTGATTAATTTGGACTATATGATCTAGATTATTCTACGAGGTAAGTCTCTGCAAATTAAAATGGTTTTCCCATGTTCCACTAAGTTCATCGATAGACAAATAGTTTCACCACGCCAGGAAATGAAATTCAATTGCTGCCCACTGAAGCAGTTATAAAACTGCGATTTAAGTGATGATATTCGAGGAATGGGCTTTGTAGTACTTAGAAGAAGCGCACAGATTAACAGGCAAATATTTTAATAAAATATGTCCTAATTACTGGACGCAGTAAAAGTATAATGAAGTAAAACTACTAATGTCAATACATATTTATTTACGCGTAGTCTATTTCTACGCTATTACATAGAGTAATTTCATTCATTTTGAATGCCAGAAAATACACTTTATTTAGACTCAATGGAAACAAAGAACTCTAGAAATGTGACAAACGGTTATTTTCGTGAAAAAGTTATAACTCCACTGTTAACTTGGTGTTACACGTAACGAGCTATTGTCCGGATTTTGATGAAAAGTCTTCTCTTTTATGAATAGTCATAGACGATGCCTATTGGAAAATATGTGCATTCTGGAACAAATACGTTAGATATATATGGTTTTATAGGTCAAATACATTTTTCTCACAATTTTTCAAATAAAGTCATTTTTGTACTTTTAAATGCATTTTCGGTCATTTTATTTCCTTTTCACGATTTTATAAGGCATTTCCATCTGTAGCCCGCATTCGGGAGGCACGGATTTGATTCCCGTGGTGGAACTGGCCCTGACCCATGGGCTTTTGGGGGATTTTAAAATAATCTGAGATTAGAAGTTCATTTATATATTTTATATGAAGAGTAACTTTGTAAGAGTGGTAAACAAGTAATTAACACAGTTCAGTGTCATAACAGTGCTGGTGAATTTATGACGCATCAATTCGAGGAATCGCTGATTACGTCATGCAATACGTGTGGATTGCATCCACAGAAAAACATTTGCGAGCGCTTCAAAATCTGAAAAAAAAAAAAAGACAAGCGTCTCTGCTACTGTTTAAAGAAACGGCTTGCACGTCAAGTAACAAGTCATCTTCCTTTTATAAAGAATTATGTGAAGTGTTTGTTAGGGCAAATATTCCGCTAGGAAAATTCATTCCAAATTACAAGATTTTCTTGAACGGCACACTGGTCATACAATTCCAAATGAATCAACTTTGCGTAAAATTTACCTACAAAAATGTTATGAAGACACGTGAAACCGAATACGTGAATGTATTAGTGGGAAAAAATGTATGTATTAACTGATGGGACAACCGATTTAGAGGGGCGTTATGTGACCTATAGTACGCTAGAAGCTACCAGTGCCGGACAAAAGTTTCTTCTAACCTCAGAGGTTATGGAAACTGTTAACCACTGTCAGATTTGCAAACTGTTCGATAAATTCATGTGCTTATTATGGCCTAGTGGAATACAGCATGACAACGTGCTCCTTTTCCTAACAGACGCAGCGCCTTACATGGTAAAGGCGGCAAAATCGATTCAATTGTTATACAGAAAGATGGTGCATGTTAGGTGTTTGGCCCATGCGTTTCATCGAATTCATCGTGGCGGAACAGGTCACATAAACATTTCCAGAAGTAGATACACTAATTTCCAAAGTAAAGAAAATATTTTCGAAAGCGCCAAACCGAACTATGTATTTCAAAGATAAAGCCCCTAATATAGCTTTGCCCCCAGCACCAATTTTAACACGCTGTGGTACATGGTTAGCTGCACTGTGAATATTTTCAAATAGTGATAGAAGTGGTGAATAGCTTAGATAGGGTAGATTCTAAGGCAATTGAGAGCGCACGGGATCCGTTTTCTGATACTCAAATCCAAGGTAAATTACCTTTCATTAAATCAAGTATTACATTTTTACCAGATACCATAACACGCCTTCAGTAAAGTAGCATGACATTGGATAAGTTGATTGAGTTAGTGAGGATTGCGGAAGAGAGAATTCAAAATATAAAAGGTGAAATTGGAGATAAAATTAGACAGAAACTAAAATTTGTGTAGGACAAAAATAAAGCATATGAAACAGTATGTCAGATTGCCAATATCTGTCAGGAGAAAACTTCAGAACTGATATTTTTGAACAGGATTTAACAGGCAGTGACATAGTGTTTTTCAAATATGCACCTATAACATATGGAAGTGGAGAGAAGCTTCTCAAAGTATAAAACACGTTTAGCTGACAGCTGGCGTTTGTTCACTTTTGATAACTTGAAGATGACCATGCTGGTGTACTGCAAGGCTAAAGAAGGTAGGTTTTGGCTAATGGGTGCAGTAACTAATTTTTTCAAATGTTATAAAATTGAAAATGACCTGATTAGTTTCGAATTTATTATTTAGGAGCAATAATTATATTATTTACTAAGAAAGTTAATTTTAAAATGTGGTTATTCGAACCATATATTCATTATTTGTCTGTGACAGTTATAAATTTATTATTATGAAAGAAATTGTTACTTTTTGTTATGTCATTTTTTACATTTTATGTGCATTTTTTTATATTTTAATGGCATTTTATAGCTCACTTTTAGAGAACTTTTAGGTCAACAACCTCCGGGTCCCACTTATCAGTTATCACTACAAGCCGGAGGAATGTGCGCTCGCATGCGATACAAGTTAGCTGGATACAGAGTATAAATGACGTCGGATGTACAGTACGACAATCAAACGCGTAAGCGTCAAAACAACGTAACTTAGTACTCTGCGAACTAGTGAAGCAGTCTTTCAAGTGTATGCAGACGCAAGGTCAAGGCGTAGTATAACGCGAGTGTTTTGTTTCCTCTTGCATTGAGGCGGTTGTCATGGTCAGGCTATAAATGTCTAAGTTGTCTACATGTACCAGCGATAACAGAACAGTCCCAGTGTCGTATAGCTATGGAAAAACGCACATGTCTCCGGCCTTTACTTATCACCATTAGATAGAAGTGTTTTTTGGTGTAATTTACGTCCTTCAACGTCAAGTCATATCGGACGGTAAGTACCTGTTACCTTAAAACGAAGACTGGTTTATCGTAGCGGATCATAACTGCAATATGTGCACAAATGTCGTATTAAAAATAAATAAAATTTAAAAATGAAAATCCTGGATATTCAATTTCGTTTCGCAAATTAGTGATGCAATTTTCAACGTATTTTCTTTCGCTTAAACGTCATATTCCATAATTATTTTCTAAGCATGGTAATTAACTTCACGTGTAACTTGTTGTTGTGTAGTTCTCATTTAAGAGTTCATGACCAAAAAAAGAAAGGAGGATGAACTACAACGAACACTTAATTTACAGTACGTGCAGCAAGTTAAATAGTTGTTCAAATTGCGATCGCATACATAAACGGGAGTTACATGCTACTTCGAGCAGTGCAATACTGCAAAGCGGCATATAGTTAACAATTTCCCACGTTAATACCCAGTAGCTCTCAGTAGGTTTATCTATAAGCAATTGAATTTAATTGCATGATTACTTAACCAATTTAATCACTTTTTGTTCATCCCAAACGTTTACCTTACACCAAGAACTGCTTTATGCTTTTCCTTTCGTAGAGTTAGAGAAAACAACAATCACAATAACAATAATAATGATGATGATAATAATAATAATAATAATAATAATAATGATAACATCGTGGCTCAGCGTAAATGGTAGCATGTCAGCCTCACTTTTAAGAGGTCCCGAGTTCGAATCTCGGTCAGGGTGAGCTACCTGGATACGGAGTTTTCCGGGGTTTTCCCTTATTCTAAAAGACGAATGTCGGGTAACCCTAAGCTCCATAGACCCTGGGCCCATTTAAGCATCATTT
Organism: Mantis religiosa; assembly: GCA_030765055.1. Lineage (NCBI taxonomy): Eukaryota > Metazoa > Arthropoda > Insecta > Mantodea > Mantidae > Mantis > Mantis religiosa. Next base: position 371,698,900 of record CM060950.1, read on the forward strand.
CACCCATTCCATTCATTGTCCGATATGACTTAATAAGTTAAAGGAACGTAAATAAAAAGATAATAATAATAATAATAATAATAATAATAATAATAATAATAATAATAATAATAATAATAATAATAATAATAATAATAATAATAATAATAATAATAATAATAATAATAATAATAATAATAATAATAATAATAATAATAATAATAATAATAATAATAATAATAATAATAATAATAATAATAATAATAATAATAATAATAATAATAATAATAATAATAATAATAATAATAATAATAATAATAATAATAATAATAATAATAATAATAATAATAATAATAATAATAATAATAATAATAATAATAATAATAATAATAATAATAATAATAATAATAATAATAATAATAATAATAATAATAATAATAATAATAATAATAATAATAATAATAATAATAATAATAATAATAATAATAATAATAATAATAATAATAATAATAATAATAATAATAATAATAATAATAATAATAATAATAATAATAATAATAATAATAATAATAATAATAATAATAATAATAATAATAATAATAATAATAATAATAATAATAATAATAATAATAATAATAATAATAATAATAATAATAATAATAATAATAATAATAATAATAATAATAATAATAATAATAATAATAATAATAATAATAATAATAATAATAATAATAATAATAATAATAATAATAAACCACATGCGCGGTGGTTTCGTTCGCGGCTCCCGTTCTAAGGGTCCCGAGTTCGATTCCCGGCTCTGGGGTTGGCGATTTTAAGTCGGCCCTATCCACGCCTTCACCTCTGTCTAGCACACGTGAAGTATCCCCTATGCCCAACGTGGTTCGGAGTCCACGGTAAAAACTGTAGGTCCTCTCACCTCACCGCCATCTTCACTATCACCCTATCATCGGAGGTAATGGACACCGCCCTCTGGGTGCCTCCACCTGAGAAATGGGTCCGGTCATCACTTGGTGGGGTGAGGTTACCCCGAAGGCCAAGGTTGCCATGTGGGGAGTGTTAGTAACTAACTAACTATAATAATAATAATAATAATAATAATAATAATAATAATAATAATAATAATAATAATAATAATAATAATAATAATAATAATAATAATAATAATAATAATAATAATAATAATAATAATAATAATAATAATAATAATAATAATTAATATTAATAATAATAATAATAATAATAATAATAATTAATATTAATAATAATAATAATAATAATAATAATAATAATAATAATAATAATAATAATAATAATAATAATAATAATAATAATAATAATAATAATAATAATAATAATAATAATAATAATAATAATAATAATAATAATAATAATAATAATAATAATAATAATAATAATAATAATAATAATAATAATAATAATAATAATAATAATAATAATAATAATAATAATAATAATAATAATAATAATAATAATAATAATAATAATAATAATAATAATAATAATAATAATAATAATAATAATAATAATAATAATAATAATAATAATAATAATAATAATAATAATAATAATAATAATAATAATAATAATAATAATAATAATAATAATAATAATAATAATAATAATAATAATAATAATAATAATAATAATAATAATAATAATAATAATAATAATAATAAACTTAAATCGGTATATAAGCAGCCATTATAATCTCATTAAAATCTATTCGCTATATACATATTTGTGCAAATAATCTACATAAATCTAATTATTCTACATTTGTGACCAACCTCGTTTTCTGCTGTCAGTAACGTTCTCTGGCCATCTATTTGATGTGGTGGTAGCGTTTCTACCTCACATTCAAGAGCTCCTCATTTCGAATCACGGTAAGGTGAGTTATATGGATAAGGTTCTTTCCGGAGTTTTCCCTTATCTTGAAAGAAGGGTGTAAGGTAACTTGGACTCATTTAAGCATCGCTTCACCTATCTTAGGCCTTGTCCACTGTGTCATTTTCAACCTGAGGTTCCGGAAGAAAACCAGTCACTTCCAGAAAATTGGTCTAGTCGAAACCGTTCCGTCGCAACACACTAATCGCCGTCGACTGGTCGTACAACACATGAAGGGAGATAATGTACAGGAAGTACGCGGTAGAACGCGAACCATACCAGCATTCGCCCACTGTCTTTGGTAAATCACACTAACACCCAGAGCACCAGTGACCTGCCCAAAGGGAGTTGCACAAGGGATCTCAAGAATGCGGGGATCGTATGTTACCTCGGAGCCGTTATTCTCGGTTGGAGACTTGATGTCATACTGGTTTGGGTATAATCCTCTAACTTTGTAATGAAGATAATTTTAAAATAGAGGGCCAAAATTAATATGTTTAGGAAAGTCAAAGCACTACACATAGTTTCTAGTAAAAGGTACTAGAAAATAACACTATGTTGCAATAACTACAGTAAGCCTATATAGTGTTATGTGTGCTTTATTTCAAAGCAACATCATTAAATCACTTTCATTTCTCATTGTGTATCATCACAGAGAGAGAGAGAGAAAGAGAGAGAGAGAGAGAGAGAGAGAGAGAGAGAGAGAGAGAGAGAGAGAGAGAGAGAGAGAGAGAGAGAGAGACAAAAAAACCACACGCGCAACTTACCTCATCTCCCCTTTAAATTAACAATTACATTCTCCTTTGTTGCTACAGAAACAGCCTTTGCTCGCATACGGTTTACATGATTCAACATTAAATCGAGCGCGTAATGTTATTTGTAACAGAGGGCCTTGCGAAGAAAATTAGCAGTCTAGTTTATGAAGAGTATGGTGTTACCAACTGCAAGGAGAGGATGAGATATTTCTGTAATTGAGTGCACATAGTTGCTTGGAGCTCAGCACTTAACTTGGCCGATATAGTCGCTTGTTTGTCTTCCCCTAACATTCACCGAGTTTCCGAAACAGAGACGAAAGAAAAGCATAACTCACGACCTTCTCTCCCACGTTCAACGTGAAGATTATACTATGTATGTGCCTTGTAACGAAATAAAGCTCATATTTTCCTCTACATGTTCAAACTTTTAGAGTAAGGCAAACATTTGTTTAAAGCAGTTATTCTCCAGCTGTTTTTTCTACTTACCTTCACGAATATATTTCAAGGTCCAAGCAAGTCGCAACCAAAACATTTAGCATTGGCGCATTGTTTGTTGTAGTGTTAGTATGAATAAACATTTCATTTGATGCCCCCGTAGCTTAGTTGGTAGAGCACCTGCCTGCCGTGTGAGAGCTCCCGGTTTCGTTTCCTGGGGTGGGGATTTTTCTCCAACCAATCTGATACCCCATGTTCCCTAGTCTTCACACGAATGTGTGCGTGATTTAATGTTTAAAAATCCAAAGTACCGCCTACCCAACGTATACGAGTTAACACCATCTACAATAGGTTATATGAGCACTGCAGTTAAAGGCGGGATATAAATGGAACAAACAAAAACAGTTTAACTTTTTTCAGTTATTACTGACGAAGTCTGGAACTGCCAGTAATAAGAGCACTTATGGGCATGCTTAAGTGCGTTTGGATAATAAATATACTTTGGAGTAGGCTTAGTTGTACAGCCAGGCACAGCACGAAATGGTTAACTGAACCCTTCGGATTCCCTTTTAGCTGTTCAAACTGTTTCACAATCAATAATTTTGTAGTAAATTGAGATATAAGCCTAACATTTTGTGAAGCTGTTAGTTAATGTTTAACCATCATAATCACTTCAGCTGTAACTTGCCGCCATTAACTCTCAAACTGTACCACGAACAAACACTTTTACGTGTCCAGTGGAAACGCTGCACAAGGTAATTCAACGTTTTCGTACAATATAGCTGATAGGGGTGGCTTTGTCCAATAAACAACATCCTATAGGATTCTCTCCCTGAGGTGAACATATAAAGGTGTTAGATCTGGAGACCGTGGTGGATGTTGAACAGTGTTTCTTCATCCTATCCATCGTCAAGAAGTGTTATACAAGTTACCCTTTTATGTTTCTATGGCAGTGAGGTGGTGAGCCGGGCACCAGGCCGTATGCTACCTGCTACCACACAGATCTCGAAGAGCATACAAGATTTATGTATCTTTTCGAGACAAACCGAAATGCTCCTTATAAGAAAAAAGGGCTCATTCAGTCCCCGAGATGATAACTCTCATCACACATTGAGTTATTTACTTTTCTTGTTAAGTGTTTATGTTGTGTATGTCAGAAAGGACTTAGGTGACAAATCGGGACATGTTTACTGCAGACTTCCTGTCACCCGCACTGCTGATACAGCAACCATCCTCGCTGGCCGGCCACTTGCCAAAGAGCCGTTGAGGGCAAGGATTATTCAGTCCGTATATAGGTATGCATAAGAAATTCTTTTTCAGTTTGATTTAATTCCATCAATGAAACCCTACACTTCAATCTGAAGACTGAATAGCAACACGTAAGCAAAAAAAAAAAAAAAAAAAAAAATAAAAAAAAAAAATAAATAAATAAATAAATAAATGAATGAATGAATGAATGAATGAATAAATAAATAAATAAATAAATAAATAAATAAATAAATAAATAAATAAATAGATAAATAAATAAATAAATAAATAAATAAATAAATAAATAAATAAATAAATAAATAAATAAATAAATAAATAAATAAATAAATAAATAAATAAATAAATAAATAAATAAATAAATAAATAAATAAATAAATAAATAAATAAATAAATAAATAAATAAATAAATAAATAAATATATAAATACATAAATAAATATATAAATAAATACATAAATAAATACATAAATAAATAAACAAACAAACAAACAAACAAACAAACAAACAAACAAACAAACAAACAAACAAATAATAAATAAATAAATAAATAAATAAATAAATAAATAAATAAATAAATGAATGAATGAATGAATGAATGAATGAATGAATGAATGAATGAATGAATGAATGAATGAATGAATGAATGAATGAATGAATGAATGAATGAATGAATGAATGAATGAATGAATGAATGAATGAATGAATGAATGAATGAATGAATGAATGAATGAATGAATGAATGAATGAATGAATGAATGAATGAATGAATGAATGAATGAATGAATGAATGAATGAATGAATGAATGAATGAATGAATGAATGAATGAATGAATGAATGAATGAATGAATGAATGAATGAATGAATGAATGAATGAATGAATGAATGAATGAATGAATGAATGAATGAATGAATGAATGAATGAATGAATGAATGAATGAATGAATGAATGAATGAATGAATGAATGAATGAATGAATGAATAAATAAATAAATAAATAAATAAATAAATAAATAAATAAATAAATAAATAAATAAATAAATAAATAAATAAATAAATAAATAAATAAATAAATAAATAAATAAATAAATAAATAAATAAATAAATAAATTAGCTTTAGCGGATAATATTTGCTTCTTTACTTTAATAATGTTCCTCTCTCAGGCTTAAAATATATCTCTTGCACAAAATGTGCCTCTAGGCGCAAAGTTTTAGATGAGAAACACTTATAGTAAAGGAAGATTTACATTCTAAATATACTTTCGTACGGTTCTGAGCGTTCAGTGTTAAGAATATCCACGTGAACGCATATCTTTCCGATCAGCAAACGGTTCAAAAGGTAACCTTCTATATATCTATTTATTCATTTATCTATATATCTACTTAGCTATTTATGTATATCAAATTTAATTATCCATGTATCTATATTTTATTTATCTATATATCTGTTATTCATTTGTATTTATTTAATTATTTGTACATTTCTTTCCCTATTTCTTGCTTTCTTTCTCTCTTTTGTTCTTTATTTCACTGCCTTGCTGTTTCGCCTTTCCTAAGAAACAATTAGTGACTGCTGCGGTTTACCCTAGCTCTTGTGTGCACTCCATTGTTCCAAGCCTAATAACAAATCTGCACAAGATATGTATTGTTTCTGAAGCATGGCCTGTTTGCCGACCCGCTGGGCTCATGAAAACAATAAAGGATGTCATGTTGTTCTTCCCCTTTGTTTCCTGGAGATGATCTGGACATTTTTAACATTGGCGTGACTGCTGAGAGTCGCGTGACTGCAAAATGTGTCGGGATGGGCGGGTCTGCAACACAAGGGACGCCGTAATCCGGCATTCCGGTTTCCGGACAGGAAACCGTCCCTCACACCTCATACCGCGACAGCGTTCTGGTCACGCTGAAGAAAACGCGACTTAACTAGTAGGGCCACTCCTGCAGCCTGCCACGACACCAACAGAGTTCTTAGAGGCAATCTAATTCAACAGAAATCTACACCTTGAAACGGGTTAGTTAAGTCACTTGTAAACAGTTTTCAAGGCATTAAATGCTAAAAGGATGGATCCAGAAAAGAAAAACACATTACATATTGCACTCACGTAAATTTCTGTATTCACCCTTCTACAGACTATTCTTACAAAAGTTTATTATTCGACCTTGTTCTAGTTAATTAGACACTTTCACTTCTAATTTGAACATTTCGTTATGCGATGCAATAGTTTAGGTGTCAAATATTTAAAGAGCACGCCGCTTTGTGATGACTTTGAAACTTCAGGATCTTTGCACGAACATGATAAAAAAGAAAAGGAATAACGGCTTCACCTTTGAGACCGTATATGTAGTTGAAAATTCATACCCGCAACATTAACTGAAAAGGACACTATTTGATAGTTTTACGAGATCCAAATTTGCCGTATAGTAAGATTGTGTCTCTTGCAGTTCACCAACTATGTAAAAGCCATTTATTATGGAAAAAAAAACTTCAGAGTCTAGTCCCAGAAGAACAAATAAAAAGGAAGGGTTCACGATTTTATATAAACCCTTTTTCTGGTTCTTAGCTTTCCACCACATATCTAGTAGGCAGAGAACCATTTTATTACATCCAAAACTTCAATGAGTGATTTCACAGGAGATAAAAGCATTTTCGCCCTCTGAATAAAATCGCCTTAAGAAAGGTCCATGTGGGTGTATAACTCAAAACAAAACCTGAACTTTGAATGAATATCATTTTGATACCTCAGTTTTGTATCTACCAAAATGCTATGAAAAGAATTCTAAAAAGATTTCACACCCAAGCAACCCTTTGTATGGAACATTTTTCAAAACTGTTGGTTTCGAAAATCTATATTACAAATGAAACTATATATACCTGAATTTTCTGGGAACATCTGTGAAACTGTTCCACTTAAACTTGTTTTATCTAATTTAGTTTTCCATAGGCCTTAAGAGACAGAGAAAAACTACTCACAAAAACTGTACAACATTTAGGAATAAAAATGTTTTAAATAATATTTTGATATCGTTACACACTTTTAAGTTATCTGTTGCTATTGAGTTGAATTTTTCAACACTTTAGTCATTTTAAATTGCTGCCACTACTCAGCTGCGTTTCATTAAACCCCATGTCAAGTGAGTATATGGTGGGCCCCTACCAATTAGGTGTTCGCTGTCCGCTTGTATGAACAGCTACATGGGTAGATTAACTGAATCGGCAAAAATTTATTGCAATTATCAGACAGTAGACAGGAACAAGCTTTCTAGAAATAATGTGTAGCAGTATATTAAAATGAGAAATAATTAATGGGTGGACAAACTTATTTAGATAAGCGAATTAATTAATTAATTTTCTTCTTTAAAATTTTACGTGAAATTCACACAATGTGTTACTCCCTTTTGGATTGACTTATCTTTATTTCTTACGCTTATATTTAACAATCATTTGTATATATATAATGGGGAACTATAAACTTATTTAAATGTAACACAGGCATGTTTAATAAAATCGAAGTCGTACTGCAGCATGTGTGGACTATTATGTGTCTCAAACTAGAACGATCCCTTTTAAACATTTGGGAGGGAGGCTGAATGTATGAATGAACGAATGAATTTCTCTCCACCAATCGCCAACCTAGAACGTTCCGTTAAAATGTTTCTGTCCTGCTCTCTTTCTCCCCTCCCACATGTTTACAACAGGAACGTTCTAGTTTGAGACAGATTAGACTTACGAATAGCAAGCCAAAGGATGGATGGTGATTGATCACGGAGACAATTCGCGAGCCGAGCCCATAAAAACGTGGACAAAAATGCGACACGCAGCGCTCTGACCTGCTTTATTAATATGCATAGTGGCGGTCCGGAATCGCGGAACCGGCGCTGTAGTAAAAATTGGCTACATGGAAAACGCATTTCAAGTGATATACGGCCGGAGTCGTAAGGATGGAAATGTTCCTCAGATTCCGTGGGCTACGTGGCTTGCAAGGAAGTGCTTTTCAACGGCATAACGCCCAAAATTATGGCAACGTAAAAGATGAAACACCCGTGGAGACCAAAGGAAATGGAAGCGGAGAAATAAAAGTAACGGGGAAAGGAAAATAAAACACGTACGAGTGAACAGGAAGGAAATGAACAATAAAACGGAGTATAAAATTAATAAAAAAAGAAGCGGAGACACACTTGATTGACACACCAAGAAGTAAAATACATCAAGGAAATAAAATGCAAATATATCTACGAAAGACGGAGAAAATATAGAACTTGAGGATTAAAAAGGGTGAAACTATCCCTCCCTTACTTGACATGTAAATTACGAAATAATTTCTTCTCCTATAACAAGAACGTTCTTTTCTAAGTCTGGAATATTTTCTCCCTCTCTCAGCTCTGTATTTGAAATTCTGTTATCTGTGTTTAACTTAACAATTAACCAACCCCGGACTAACCAAGATACTGGGAGAAATAGGAATATAGTACATGACCCATGCAAGTAATTTATATTCTGCACAAATGCGCAAAAGGACGATAAATTATTAGTCAATGAAGTTTTAATCTAGGATGCACGCGCACACCCACACAGTGTAAATTTAATCTATTGTATACTGATTAAGATCTAGCTTCATTTATCTATTTATTTTGAAGCTCAGAAATTTTAAACTGGAAATGATCATGTCAAATGATATATAAGTTAATAAAATGGAAACAGAAATAAACTAAGGGTTCTAAAGTTCACAACAATTGGAAATGTTTGACAGAAAAGCAAATCTAAACTACATTGGTAGTGAACCCCAAATAAAGCTAAATTTGTGGTAAATCTATTGTACTTTTAGTCTATGTCTATTCAAGTCTTCGCGTAGAAGGCGACTCTTCTGCCATCTGGTGTAGCTACTATCTATTAATGTCATCTGATTTCTTATTCTTTGGAGTAAGTTGTAGTTCTGTGGTGAATTTAGAACATAATTTGCTACTGGTTTACACATGACGAATTGCAAATGTATGATGTAGAGATGTAGGGATTAAACAGTTGAAAATAGTTTTAATGTTATTAAAAATAAATATTTTCTAAAACGGTCCAATTATGAAGGTGTTTGAATTGACTCCAGAAACTTACTAGCTTTTCTGTTTTGCGATGTATGGTCAAAAATGGTTAGCAACTGCCAATCTAATAATTTAGTCCAATTTAAGATTCCTGTGGCGTTCGCTCAACTTAGTTTTCAAACATTTCTTTCATCTATCAAAGTATATTCCTTCGCAATCCATTCAATCCATGGTAAATCCATAATTCTTCTAAAGTATTCAAACTAGTATGTACACTGTTTCTTAATATTTTAATTAAAGTTTCTTTGTGAATCATGCTGGTCAATATACTAAAACAATACTTTTAAACAGTTGTAAAAAGTTGGATGACAGGTAAATTATTCTCATGGTGTAGTATGTTTATAGCATCTAAGTTGTGTAAAGTACTTATGTTATACTTATTTGAGTAAGCTTTCACAAGTTTATACTAACACTGCGAATTCAAAATCTTAAAAACGGTTTCGTTGGCATTATATGGATTAATGGTTAATAACACATCATCTAGATATCTTAAAGATGGTTTTAAAATTTCTGGATAGCAGGAGATAATGTTTAGGGCAGGGAAAGACAGGTAGTGGCGAAGTGATGTCAGCTCCATCAGCTCTAACCGCCAAATATGCTTCCGAGCGAAGGGAAGGTTAGCGTGTGACGTCACCACGCTGATTTCTTCTGTCCAAGGGGAAGGAAATAGTTTGATGTGTTGGGGTTCCGACAGCGTAGGAAAGACAGGAAACGTATCGTGTATTAATAATAAGTACAACTTACTTCTTGGGTGTTTTAACATTAATGCTGACTGCTTTAATTACACAAGTGGTCACAGTTTATAAAGAATTACATTTTGGCTGTGTGCTGTTATAAAATATATAAAACTTCAACTCATAGTTTATCTGAACATGAGCATGTTATAAAGTAAATTAAATGAAATAAAAAGTAATTTTCTTTGTAAATTAGAGGAGATGTATTCAGAACAAAATTACGTGGATATTTTCCGATACTTTGTTTCGTTTTTCTTTAACTAGTCTATCAATGTCATGACGTAATGTCTGGCATATTTGTAATCGAAGGCTGTGTGTTAGATTGTGATCCGACAAGGCACTTCGGTGTTTGGACTTAGCTGATTACATAACAGAAAAAAAAATTGTTCGTGCACATATGTGGAGTCAAACATACACAATGTCCGTATGACAAGTGAATAATTCCTCGGAAATCTGGTTTGGGGGGACATTCTTGTAAAAAGATCCAAAGTCTTCCTTGTGTGTACATTTGTCCTTCAATAAATCGTCACATTGTAAATTTAACAGTTCCATGAGGTACGTGGCAGCTACATTGTTGTCATCGAGTGTGCTACACCTGACTGAACCCTCAGATTCTGTACTCACAGCGCCATTTCTATAGGCAACTCTGTACTACAAGGCTCTTGCCTGACGTCACACGCATTGCAGGCCTGGCTCCCAGCTGATATACGTCAGAACTCTCGAAGCTGTCCTCTGGTTTAGGGCGTACCGCAATTATAATAATATCGTGTATGAATAGTTAGTGTCTTTTTTAATAGACTGGACATTAAAAGGTATTGAATAAACTAATTATCAGAACAACGATTGGCGACAGGATTTACTCGTAAAATGTCACTGTACGACCAAGTGAAAAAGCACCTCGATTGTACAGTAGATAGTGTTCATTCCAGAATCACAATCTGTGCTGGTTAGATGCTGGTAATTGCATGGAGAAGGAAATGCAAAATTCTTTCTTCAGTATGGAATGCATCCATTTAATTTGGAGATTGTAGTTCCTTGCGTTACGTAGGGCGTCGCGACATCTACATGAATGCTCCCATTAAATAACATTGGTGCCTAGCATTGCGGCTATTCTATTTTGCGCAACTTTTTATTGTAAATGTGTGCCTTTATACACTTCAAACCAGTGCTGTAATTTTTTATTTGTAGATATTGGTAGCTTTTATATTACTTTAAATTAAGAAGGCATTTTAAGAGGTGAATTCCCGTATTCATCTTCGCCAACTTCTGAAGCTTTTAAAAGTTATAAATTCCTAACAGTAAATGTATATTATAATTTATTAGTTTCCGCTGCAAAATTATTAATTATTACAATCATATAAAGTAATTTACGACTTAATAAGGCATTTTAAATTACTACACAATGCGGCGAACTCAACATTAATTCATTTCAGAGTCACGTGAATAATCATTGCACTAAAGACAAGCATTCCTTGGCAAACAGCGCTTTAGTTACATTAGTGGTATCATGTTTTATTGACAATTAAAATGAAAAAATAAAAAAGACAATTCTAATAATTTCCTTTCATCGAGTTTAAATTGATTATATCTACTCGTGCTCACAAATTTTTATATAGGTAGCACACTCTCCCCGCTTGGCTTTCATCAAGCTGGCCCGGGTTCGATCCCAGACGACCGCAAAGTGAGATGTGTGGTGAACAACACAGCGCTAGAACCAATCTTTTCGGCTCCTCCAGTTTCCCCCACCAGGATTCCACCAATTGCCCCATTATCATCTTTTCTATCATTCATCTCAACCTCATACTATCATCCACTTCTTTTAACTTCACATCAGGCATTGGGCTGATCGCCCGTCCTGATTTTCTATCGGACCCAAAGCTTCGGTTCCTCAGGCCCGACCTTAAGCGATAGAGGAACAAGAATCCCCTAACAACAATGTGAGTGCCACTACTAGGGAAGAAGAAGTAAACTCTCAAAGCTTTGGCTCCTTTTGGAGATACTGGGCTAAGCCTCGAACGCTTACAACCAATTTCAGCAATTATTCCAACTTATTTACCGATATTAAGTCATAAACCATAAATAAATTAATGTTTTAAATGTGGTGGACCATACATTTTATAATGTATAATAATTAAAACGCTTCAAATGAGTACTCATTTCAGAATGCGGCCGTAACTAAGTACGTTTTAAACGTACGTAGCTGATTGTGTGTGTTTGCATTACTTGCGCATTTCTATTCTCAACGGTCTATTGGCGACGACAACGGCCCTTAACAGCGATGACCGTTGGAGGCTGAGGGTCAGCTCGAGAGCGAAGCTGGTCCTGGAGAGGAGTTAACCACTTGACGAAATGGCAGCGGCGAGGGCGCAGGTGTGATTGAGGTAGGGGGATAAAAAAGAGATAGCAATGTGCCCTTCTGCACCGCCGGTGTGTTTGACTGAAATTTCTATTGTAACCTTGAAATCAAGCAACACTTGTAAGGGTTGTGTACGAGAGCTCAGCTTTAGCTCCTGGCGCATTTAGTTGCTCCTTTGCTACCAGAAATATTCGCAAAATGGCGTCATAGTCGAAAGTAAAGCAATGCCACCGTTGAAATGTGTGAAGTGTCACTGTAATGGAAAGACCGCACTAACAACTGTCAGACTGTCTCTGTGGTTAGTGCCTAGCATATTACCTTCAAAATACACAAGTCCTGAGTTCAATTCCCGGATGGAGGATGGAGAGCTTTCCTTAGCCAGGAATATTTTCATTTCTTCCTTGAGTCTGAAGTTATGAATGAAAATGAAAGTGAGCGTACGACTGCGACTGAATTTAATATTTGTAAACAAAACCCAAAGTAAACAAGTAAAAAGATACGTAACAATAAACGACTGAAGAGGAACTCTTTTAAACGAAAGCCGCGGATATGACCTTAGTAGTTAAAGGTGGCACATAAGTGGAGAAAGGAAAAATAAAAGGTAGTGTATCTCATATTTAAAGCAACTGAGGCAAAGAGAAAGAATACACGCTAATGAAGAAACAACTGAAGAGTTTCTTCTTTAATCAACATGCATAATTCTAAAACATTCAGATGTTCTCCAGATATAAATCCGAATAAATATTAGCAAATTTAAGTTATGTACTTACGTGAGTGAAATATAAGTGGAGGCAACACTAAGCCTAGAGCAAAGAAGGTAAAAAGCACAATGGAATGCGCTTTCAGTTTAGTCCATTAGATTCATAACCCAAGCTGCTGTAAAGTCTGTTTAGTTAACGCGTGTGCAGTTTGGAGTCAAAGGAACCTGAGCCTCCCGCCCACTAATGACCGTCATAAATCTATCTCCACACTTCAGAAATGGAGCACTGTCGTTGAGGACTAATAGCAACCCTGATTTTCTCGAAGTGACACTCGCATGTCTACTCCACGTGGACTCTCAGTTGCCAAAGTTCCAACTTCCAGTTGATCTGTTTCATTACGTGCAGAAATTCGTTGTGTGTCACAATGTGGAGACCGTAGGAGAGAAAAGCAGTGGTAAATGCAAATGAAGTAGCAGATAAATTTCAGTCACGTGAACATAATCAAAGTGAAGACAGAGTGAATAACTGGGCCGAGTTATATTACTGGAAAAGCCTCAAAAAAAAGTTATAACGGGAACTATTTCTAAGCAAATTCAAGCGCTTGTTTTGAACACATAAATATGTGCTGAAAAATAATCTTGGTAAGGGGTCATGCAATAAACCTGATGATAAATTCTGGGTATTTACATAAATACAGTAAGAAATATTTTGACGAAAGAAATACCAAAGGCGCCGATCAAGTATGAAAACAAAAGGAAACGTTTCTCTAAGGTAGATAATTTCACATGCAATTTAATTCGTCGAGAAGTTTATAGATTCTATGCAAAAGGGAGAGCGCCCACCTTAGACGAATTGTTTGCACATTTGCAAGAAATTTGTGATTTTCTTTATGGACGTTGCACTTTGCGCGGTCTCCTAAAGGAGCTGGGTTTCAAATACCGCACTTTGAATAAGATAAGGGTTATTATGGAATCCAGTAGATTTTTAGCTAAGGAAGTTTCGCAGTAATGGACATAAGATAATTTATTTAGACGAAACCTTGCACGACACCCACGACGTATCGATAAAGGTGGCAACCTTGCAGAAAGATCTGGGAGAAGAAGGGTCGGTTGTTGTAAAAAGATTATAAGGATTCGTCAAAGGCAGAGGCCGACGTGCACACGCGTTAACTAAACAGACTGTACTGCACGAACATGTCATTACTAACAGTCCAATATGTTTCAAAATCCTAAAAGGCAAGATTGGTCTCCAGATAGAGGATTCGTAATTAGAACAATTTGGAGTGCAGAACTGTTTCCAAAGATATTACGAACACGGAGAAATGCGGCAATATTCAAAAACTTGCTTTGAAATTTCCCTATTTTATTACTCAAAAAATAGTGAGCAACGAGTTTCGTAGCCTTAGGAAGCAGTTACATAAAAAGTGTGAAGTACCTGTTCTTACATGTATGACTTACTTAGTACTAACAATAATAAGTCGCTACGAATACGAGAGTACCCAGTAGTTTACCGGGAAGATATAGTGCGATCCATATCCTAAACCTGAACGACCTCAATATGCCATAACTTTTGAGAATTTGTGCAACTTTAGGAGAATATAATACACAATTGGGAGATTACATTGCACTATTTACATTTCAGAGAAAATGTTGGAAGTATCCTCCACCAGCATCTATACATGTTTGCATTCGTCTCACCATATTAGCTGAAGTGCTATGGAGGCGATATTGAACTGAGAGAATGTTATTTCCAGCAAGATGGAGCAGCGTGCCATGCATCTAATGACCCCATGGAACGTTTAACCAGTTTCTGTGATAATCGAATAATCCTAAAAGGTCCGTGGCCACCTAGATCCCCTGACCTAACCTCACCGGATTTATTCTTGTGGGGGTATCTAAAAATAGAGTGTACAAGAATAGGCCGCGGACAATTGATGTTCTTAAGGAATCCATTCGAACCGAAATAAGTAACATTGGTGAAGATACTCTCCGTAAAACTTCAGAGAATATGGTGAGATGTGTGCAAACATGTATAGATGTTGGTGGAGGACACTTCCAAAATTTTCTCTGAGATGTAAGTGCTGTAATGTTATCTCCCAATTGTGTATTATATTCTCCCAAAATTGCACGTGTGTCCCATTAATGGTTCAAAAGTTATGGCTTATTGAAGTGGTGCAGGTTTATATGAATCGCACTGTATATGAATCAATTGGAGAATTTAATGTCATGACGACACGTTGGCCATGGTAGCTCAATGGGTAAGAGCGACTGGACGTAAACCAGGAGATCCGCGGTTCAAATCCTGGCCATGGCATTGAATTTTTCAGTTTGACTCTGTCACTCCAAAACCTTAGTCTATACACGGCTAGTGCGAAGGAACGATTAATTTCCATAAATTAACCCATATAACTACCGTTTGTCTCAGTTTTGTATTTGCCTTGCTTTATATTGTTTTATTTACTGTTCCGTATAGGCGCTTAGATGTATTAATTTTAGTCTATATTATTATGGTCTGGTGTCAAAAGTTTTCTTAGCTGCTTCTATTCTTTTTTGTTGTTTTTGTTCTATAGTTCAGACACATTTTTTCACCGTATAAGAATACTGCTGTAGCTAACTCAGTAGAAACTAAACACCTATAATCGTTATACAAATATTAAAATTTGTAACTTAAAATTCCACTTATCTTATAAGAAATGATAATTTTCTTATAAATTGTCCGGCTGGAGATAGATATGTAAAACTTTTAAATGAATTCGCGATCCCGGACAACTTATAAGAAAATTAACATCATTTCTTATAAGCCAAGTGAAGTTTTAAGTTACAAATTGTCGTATTTGTATATATTTGTTTGCTTCACTGTCAATAGCTTCATATTTTACGTACCTATAATCTTATCTCACTGTTGTACAAAAAGCTCTTTTTGTTTTCCTAATGACTCTAAATTTTGGGAGATTTCTCTCCATTCACTCATATGTCTATACTAAATAATATTTTCCAACTAATTGAACTGATTCACTTGTTCCTTGGTTATTATTATGATGATGATTATGATGATGATTATGATGATGATTATGATGATTATTATCATTATGATTATGATTATGATTATGATTATGATTATGATTATGATTATGATTATGATTATTATTATTATTATCATTATCATTATCATTATCATTATCATTATCATTATCATTATCATTATCATTATCATTATCATTATCATTATCATTATCATTATCATTATCATTATCATTATCATTATCATTATCATTATCATTATCATTATCATTATCATTATCATTATCATTATCATTATCATTATCATTATCATTATCATTATCATTATCATTATCATTATCATTATCATTATCATTATCATTATCATTATCATTATCATTATCATTATCATTATCATTATCATTATCATTATCATTATCATTATCATTATCATTATCATTATCATTATCATTATCATTATCATTATCATTATCATTATCATTATTATTATTATTATTATTATTATTATTATTATTATTATTATTATTATTATTATTATTATTATTATTATTATTATTATTATTATTATTATTATTATTATTATTCCCATGACGCCTATAACATCATTTAAAATGAATGCCTTTCGTATATGTATTACAATAGCTCAAGGCTTACACCCTCGAGTAGTTAGAATCTCATACCTGGTCAGTATCCTGCTCGAAAAACAGCAAACTTTGGATCACACCATAATCAGGAGCGATCGGCCCAACGCCTGGTATGGTAATGAAGAAGGGAATGAAATGCAGAGATGAAAGGCATGATAGAAAAATTCGGGAATTGATTATACTATCTTGAATGACCGAGAAAAACCGCAAGAAAGGCCTTCGATTAGACTGATGATCTTGGGAGTTTGAAGCAAAGATCTCACAAATGCCAGTGACAGAACTAACCATGATGTCACCTCATTTGGTGTTTCTACTCATTAAACAATAAATATTAGGTTATCAAAGGCAGTCATTTTAGTTCATATTGCATTGTTTTTCTCCATATAACGCCAAAATTTGTAGAATAAAATTCCCTACTATAAAAATGGTATTTTGCACAAGTGGTATGGGCGCCAGGAAGTTCCAGCTTGCAGCTGACGAGACATTATCGCCTAAGCAACAAAAGAAAAACACAGAGGTGCAGGGCGATATTGATATTTGTAACGGCGTATTAGTATTCGGAACGTGAGTATGGAGACATCTGCAATCTGCCATGCGTGGGGCCCGTACGGGCTGCGGCAGTCCTTCCTCTCTCTGGAAACTGTCATCTTGCGGCTTACACTGCGGAAACGTTCTGTCTGCATACCTACCAATAAAACCATCTCTTACCGTCACTTTATTTAAAAAAACCAACCTTCTGCACTCACATCACTTTCTCCAACCTTTCTTCAATAAATATCTTTAATAAAGGTAATTATTCTAACCACTTCATATTAATGGAGATAAACTAGAAACTTTTTGAGTAAACATATGGAAGAACAGAAAGCTAGATACTGCCATGCCATTACCGAACGCTCTTAGGCCGCTGATTGGTAGAGGAAAATTCCTGATGTTTAGAGGTAATTCCGAGCGACTTAAGAACCTTCTGTTATAGTATGTGTAACTCTGTATTTTCCCCTCACATATGTTTGCATATGCGATCGTTCTAGTTTGAGAAAGATGCTCGAAATAGTTTTATTGCACCATATAAAATGGGAATGGGATAATTCAGAAGTTATAAGTGATGGTTCAACCTTATAGGAGCTACTCTCTATATAATTTTAAGTTCCTTTCTCTTTGCATAACCAGAAGGGAAAAATCTAAATGAATAAATGGATCCCTTCTCAAAAAAGTACAGGTATGGGAAAATTTGAATTACAAACAAGGAATATCTTGGCAAAGGTTAACTCCAGGAAAATTTGCATTTGGCGTAATTGTGTTCTTTCACTATATCTACCCTTTTGTATAATAAGAATGTTTCTTTGTTTTTACCATATTTGAGAAAGTCATTAGATTGAAGAATAATTCAGAGTTTTTTCTCAGAAAATTCAAGGTTAACACTTAATTTCTCATAAAAATAGTTTATAGGTATGGTATTTTGACTTTAATACAATTTTTTGAACTTTTTCGTTCTAAAGAATATTTTGAGGTTACGGTTTTCTGGAATAATGTTCTTCTGGTATTCTCGGGAAGCAGTTTTGCTATTTCAGTGGTTGTTCGCTGTTTCACTTTTCAAACACACGCATAGACGATTTCTAAATTCAGTTTTTTGGATTCAGGGACCTCCAAAAGTTCTTCTAATGAAATCTTGATACGAAGTATTTTGGTGCAATACTAAAATACTCAGAAGCAAGCTGAACTTGCTGTAGTGGATGAATATTATTGCCTTAAAAACTATTCTGAATACCTTTATTACTTTAAAGCTTTCCCACTTACTTATCTCAACATAATGCTCTGTTGTTTCTACATCGAATGAACTTTATTTATATAGAACATAATTTAATACTCTTGCCCGTGCCCATGGAATCCTTTCAATCTAGAAGTTTCATTAATTCACAAGGTTAACTTGCATTTTGGTCTTAAGAGACTTTTATATTTGATATTTGCTGTGAAACCTTTTAAAATGTTATTCTTTACACCTTTAGTTTACCTTAATTTGATTTTTAAAATTTTAATGATAAATGTTAGATCCTTTTGAGCTCTTAAGTTTGACGTTTGGCGGAAATGACCAAATCTGTCGATGGGCTCTTAAACCCCACACACTCACTCATCTACATTGTTCACAACACTTATTTCTGTCATGTTTAGCTCAGTGGCAATTGATATTCTTCAAAGCTTCCCTTTCTAACATCTATTAATTTTATTTAAACACTCATGTATAAAGTCCAGAGATGTTTGCATTTTTCCATGGGTATACTGCACATGGACTGTACTGTTATCGGTCGCATATGTAAACAAATAGAGGTAAGTATAGTCTGACCATGATAACCGCCTCACAATGAGAGGAAACAAAACAGTTGCTCTATACTACATCTTGACCTTGCCTCTGCATACACTTGCAAGAAAGTGCTTCACTATTATGTGTTTCAAATGGGAAGAGTTCTCGCCTGTAGCAAATCAGATACGTTAGAGCCTTAAGCGTTGCCACCTGTTATCCCCACTCTTTTTATATTTCCCTCTCTCTCTCTCGCACACTTGCGAGTGTTCTTGGCACTAGACGTAAGAGAACAAAAACTGAATTTTTCAAAGTTTTATAATAATGCAGTTGTTGAAATCGCAATTGAAACATTGATTTTCGTATATTACAAAAATGTTTTAAATATTTAGTTTAAAATTATAGTTTATGTATTACTTATTGTTCTAATTCAACGAAAACACCAGCGGTGCATCCGTATAGCTGTGAATGTTACTTACGTTAAGAGATAATTCGTCATTATCATTGTCTTCAACGTCTGAGTACTTCAAATTTATAATGATAGGTTCCAAGATCTCGTTACGTGCTATTTCTTTCCAAAAGTCGTTTTGTTGTAGTTTATCTGATGTCTTAGGCAGCTTTCCCAGTCATGTTGTGTTCCTTGTCAATTTCATCGTGAATAAGTCGTTCAACGTCAATCAGTTTAACAATATTATTTATATTTGCAACATAATTTGAGTCCACATTAACTCTATTGGATTGTTCTAGCAGTAGTAAGGGGGAAGGTGGACCGTGTCTCATGGATCCAGCTGATATACCTTTTCAATGAAGAGTAACTAAATAATGCTGCTTTGAACTCTCTATAGTATATAGAGATTACGAACCATTCGTAAACAAAGGTACAATGCGACCAGACACACTCTGCCACACTAGCAAGAAGTGTATCGTTTCCTCTCTTTGAATTTAACAAACACCTTGGCTTCTTCAAAATACATATTTCTTTTACCACATCATGTCAAACGTTTACGTTTCAGTTCTGAGTATTTTCATATATACGTCCACGCATACATGCCAAACAATAATGATATTTGTTACAGTGCTTACGTCGCAATGCATTGTTACAATATAATTGTATAATATCTACTTTATTTACTGTATTAGTAACTATTTGGGCTAAAAATATGGGGTTTTAGGATTATGTTAAATATATTACGCTCTCCTTCTTCAAGGATAACCTTTTGCAAAATCTGAATTTTTGTCTTAGCGCGAATAGTATTTATTAGAGATTGCTTAGTTTGGCGCTTATCACACACCACTTAGGGGGAATGCAATACGACAACACTGCAGGACTCCGATTGGTTGCTCACCTAGAAGCGCTCAAGGACAAACATCATCCTATTTGAAACACATAATGGTTCTCAGAGTACTGTGTTACGTCATTTTCGATGTTAGCAAATTTGATGGTGGTGTAGTACATCTGACGTCATTCATACTCTATGTCCAACTAACTTGTAA
Organism: Mantis religiosa; assembly: GCA_030765055.1. NCBI lineage: Eukaryota > Metazoa > Arthropoda > Insecta > Mantodea > Mantidae > Mantis > Mantis religiosa. The sequence continues at coordinate 371,719,594 of CM060950.1, forward strand.
CCTATGCGAGCGCACATCTCTCCGTCCTTTGCCATGTATAAACTGGAATGTGGCATCAGATTTGTAAAATATACTGACAAATTCATAACTTGAGCCAAGGATCTTTAACTTTCAGTACCGAAGCTCTTAACACTGAGCTACCATAACGAAATTGCCATAAGCACTTTAAAAGTTTTTCATTTGAATCAAATATCCTACATAATAGCATTCAATCTGTCGTACCAAACGGTGACTAAATATGTTTCAAGCATCTTTAATTTTGTATCCATGAGCATCAGTTATGTAGAAAAATGCGTGTTTTAGAGAATAGGTAGCACAAGAAAAACAAAACTGCCCACGAAGGTAGATATAGAAAGTCATGCCACTAAAACACGTCCTATTTTCTCCATAGTACAACCGTTTTCGTAATTTTATGCTCTTAATACTTATTTTTTGTAACCATAGGTCCAATAGTTAAGTGCACAGGTTCTACTCCCATCAGTCCTGGACCCGTAGGACAAAGGACCAATACCTCCTTCTACCCGGGAGCGATGGATACTCCGGGGCTCTTTCCATAGCGCAATATCTGGAGTCTAAAAAGCCTCCCCCCCCCCCCCCCCCGCTGAGCACAACGTCAAGACGGGTGGAAGTGGATATGCCACTTACGCGCGTCAACCCCGCAGGGAAGACTACCGAAAACCTCGTAGGGGCCGCCTGGAGATCTAGCACACCTTCTACTAGCTCTGCAGGCTAGTACCCGGGACTTATTAGGCAACCCTCTACACCATCCGGGCGGCCGCAGCATGGCCGGAGGTACCCAATTCCCCGTGGGTGTCGGGAACACACTGTCCCCTCGAGTCCAACCCAGTCCGAACAGCTCCCCGACGGGAGGGGCTCGGCAGTTCTGTCCGAGGTTCCTCTAGTAACGTCAGAGGTACCACTAGTGCTAAGGGTCCGCAGCGCCCGCACCTCGGCAGCTGTAGGTCCAACAAAACGTTTCAGCAATATTCTTTTCTTCTTTTTTATTTCCTTATAAGGGTTCTATATGTATTATTCCTTCAAACTTTCAATATCAGCTGTCCTATTTATATATTTATCTACCTTAAAATTTACATTGACACAAGCCGTGTTCAATACATATTCCAGCTACTCGTATGCGTTGAATGTTTCAGTCTGATTCTACCTTTTGAAAAATGTGTATATCTGGTATTGTATAACTCCCGTGTGTGCTGCACAGGGGTGCTACTGATTGTGAAATTAATCTAAGTGTTATTTATGGACATATTCTATGTTTCTCAGCGCCCTGTTGGCGTGGAAAGTTCCCTTTATTTTGTTCAAAGGCCTCCAAAATGGCAATAGTTCATTTTTTCCTTGTAGATCTGCGAATCGGAAGCCCTGGCACTACTTTTCCTTCGAAGGAAGCCATCGCCCTCCGTTAGGTTTTAACCCACGCCCTTTAGGTACTAGAAGGTAAGATGATAACCCTCGCTCAAGGAGGAAGACCCTCGGGTGTTATAAACTAGTAGAGTACCTGTACTGTGTACTGTTTACAATAGTGTGTCTGTCCACGTTTCTGTTTTATTCTGTTTTACATAAAAATCTTGGGTATGCCCAATTGTGTGCCATCAAACATCTGTTGTAGGAAAACGGCCCACCTAGAGATAACAAAGGACATGAACTACACAACAAACATTTACCCCTTGCTCCTATCACACCACAGAACACACCCGCACGTAATACGTACAGTCATAAATTAAGTAAATATTATAGGAGATTTACTTTCAAGTCTTTTTACAGAATATATTCTAGTACCCTGTATTCTAATGCCCACTCTTGCAACCTTCAAGGTATATCATAAAGAATAAACGGGCCAATAAAAGATACATTTCAATGAAAATTAAATTTCAAGTATGTATAGGTATATCATTATTATTAAAAAATTAATTTAGTATATAACTTACTTTTTATTCCTCTGGAAAGAAATATCCAACCAAAATAAATGCAGTTTGAAAATTATTCAACTTATATGGAAATATTTCGAAGAAGGAATAGTTTGGAAGCATGTGGAGTGTTGCATAGCACTCCTATTATTTTGTTTTGACTTGCTGCTCCCCATTACTTACCATGACAACTCAGCACAGTAACGAATCTTCTGTATAGTTATACATAACCTGTTTCACGTGTGTGCAAATTTCGTAATCTGCTAATAATGGATGAATGAAAATGAATTTGGGAAATGATACGTTGCTGGCATAATTTTAAGTTACCTCTCCGGTGTATGCCAGTTATGAGAAATGAGATAAAAATGGGAGAGGGTGCATCAGTCACAGGTAGATTTGAACTATGAAAATCCCGCTCAAGAGTCCGTGCTTTAACGATTTCGGCGCTACAGTCTGTAAAAAAATGCGTAGTGAATAACGAAAGGCTTCGATATAGAATAATAATAACGGTCATATGAATGATATAGTAAATAAAATGTTATAGTATGTGAATTTTTAATGTGCAGAGAAGCTGGTGTGAGTGTAGCCTATGAGAGTTTACTTATAGTAGAATTCGAAATACAGTTAGGATTACTACGGAGGGGATTCGGCACTACAAACAGTCTTGATCAATTCTAACTCCCCGGGAGGAAGGATGAGGCGAGAGGGGACAGGGGGCGGTCCATCCAAGGATCCACGACGGTACAGAGGGCAGGGTCCGTACAACTTGGAAAATCCCCAGCATGGCCAGTACAACCGTCATCCCAAGCACCGTGATCCTTAAACGGTAACAGCAAGCAGGCCCGGAGACTGGAGACTATCGCACCGGAAGAGCAAGTATTTACCAGGAGCATGTCATCATGTTATGTACCGCCGAGATACCCGCCGACACTTCTACCCTGTAAGTGACCACCAGGTGAGAAATGAAATGGAGAGACAGGAAATTCGGGGGTTGTAATTAACCTACCCAGCATTCACCTGGCGACCCGGGAAAATCCCCGAACAGCCCATGGGCGAGGTAGTTTGGCCACGGGAATCGAACCCGAGCCTCCTGAATGCGGCCCACAGACCACCTGAGCCATTCCGCTCGGTAAAGCTGTGTATCTCGTTAGAGCACACAATTTAGGTCAAGTATATGTCTATACATTTATTGGTTTGAATTTTCCAATATTTATACGTTTCTCTAATGATAAACTGTTATTTAATTTTTTATATCTTCACATGCAATGTCTATCTGGATTAGCAGGGAGTGGTGTTTGTGAGAACATTTTGTACCTACAAAAAGGAGTACAGAAAGCCATGTGAGTGCAAATAACCAGCTTTTTTATACATACTGGAGGACTTCCTGCACACTATGTTTAAAGGTTTATGTCTGTTACGAAGCCCGTGACATCACTGAAATCACATTGTGCCTCTTGTTTAGATGTATTTCAGTGGCGCGGTTAATTTCAAACGTTTATTCGCGTACAAGAAAAAGTAGAGGTTGTGATAACGTATGGACCATTGCTTTAAGTAAGTTTACTGCTGTTGCTAATAGCAAGACAGTTGCACTAACTTTAGACAAGGGCTAGGCACAGCTGGCCGTTTCTACGGTAACAAGTAATGATGGCTGCAAAACAAGCGAGTTTAGAATCGATTTCTGTTCTAGGGCACAATCTAATACGCTACACAGATGAGGTCCGGCAGAAAGAACGGTACTAACTACGACTGGAAGCAATTGTAGTTCTGTCGCAATGATTGAATTAAATATTACTAACATATAGTGCTGCAGCTTCACCACAGAGTTGGCAGATAATAACAATAGCCAGGCATTTATACGTAGTTAGTACATATATGCGATTCCGGAAATGATGCATATAGGCAATTAAATAATTAATTCCTAAATGTTCTATTACTTCCTCTACCAGGTATCAAGCAGGTATATATAGTATTCTAATTGAACAGCAAACTGGATTATTAAACTTAGCCGGAAATGTACGTTTTGAGGTACATTGAGTTCATAAAAGCATTGTTTTAGAAAAATATCCATGGGCTTGTGCATGTGTGTGTGTGTGTGTGTGTGTGTGTGCGCGCGCGCGCGCGCCTTTGAACAGCGTAATTTGAAAGCGATATGACGAATAGCCATCATACTTGGTATTTAAAGCCCGCCTTGGTAGCGTGGTGGTAGCATGTCTACCTCACGTTCAAGAGGTCCCGAGTTCGAATCTCGGTCAGTGTGAGTTACCTGGATAAGGTCATAAGGTCTTTTCCGGGGTTTTCCCTTATCCTGTAAGACGAATGTCGGGTAACTCTAAGCTCCATGGACCCCGAACTCAGTTGAGCATCATTTCATACATTCCATTCACCGTCCGATATGACTTAACGTTGGAGGACGTAAATTACAAACAAAAAGAAAAAAAAGAACGGTATTTAAATTTAGATTCATTTGAGCTTCTGGCACAAAGATCCATTCACCCCAAATTACCCTTTACATGAAACGTTTTTGGAAATACAATTTCTGAAAACTTGCTTTAGCGATCTTCATTAAAATTTATTCGAGATACCCATATGACAAATATCATGTACGAGTATCTATATCGTGGCTTGTGACTCACTTAATTGGGAAGGTATTTTGTATATTTTTTCTTAATTGGTAAATATTAAAATATTCACGAACACATAATGCACGGACAGTTATTCCGGAAAAACTTTATTTGATACTTTTAAAGTGCTTTTAGCTATCGTATATTTCTCGTAATTTGAAATTACTACGAAATTTAAAGGAGAGAGTATAGTGGTAAGCTTTATAACATCTGACTATCGACTCGTCTAATCCTGTCGTATCTTTAAAACAATATTTACTGAAATTTCAGCAAATTTTATTTTGATTATGAAATAATATACAAACGTGTTAAGAAGTCACAAAAAGTAAAGGTCAACGTATGGAGAAATGTTCATATCAGGATTTCTGTTCAAACAACACTATTAAAAACTGTTTGCTTGAAGCTAAATGACCACATCTCAATATTGTAATACCTGTTTAATTATTCTTTGATGTTTAACTCTAAAATAAGAATAGTATTTAACTTTGCAAAATACTAACATGGATATTAATATCTGAATTTGGAAAAAGGCAAAAATCAGATACGAACGGACTGTAACTTGGCTGAGAACGTGTTTTCCACTTATAATCGGGAAATGCAATCACACCACTGACGCTGATAAGCTGCCTTACACTTACGTAAAAATGTAGAAATTTATTAGAAGCACTAGCCCAGTATATTTACTGTTTTTATGCTCGAAGGCACTTTAGGCTATTAAATATAAAAGTACAATAATATAAAGAGTTCAATGAGAAGTTATGATATTTTAAAAATGGTTCATTTAAAACAATTTGGAGCTAAGCACATAGGCACCAACTGAGCCGTATTAACATTTTCCTCGATAATTTCCTTCTGAAAATACGGCGATCACAGACACAGAAACTTCATTTCAGTGTAATGTTGCCAGTAAGTAGGCCTAACTAGAAAACCTTTATAACATTTTGTATGTCGTCAGGTTGAAACATTGTCGTTGATATAACAGGTAAATGCTGCTTCGCTTTATTGTTATTTCGTGACGACAATAGTATAAAGCATACTGTAATTTCATTGTTCCTAAGACAAAAATCCGTCCATTAGACCCGAGATCTTAAAAGCTGAACGAAGCCAAAAAATGAAATATACTACAAATGATTCACTGATCTTATTCAGTTATGCTTTAATCCATTACTAGCAGAACGCTGGCGAATTGTAAAGCGAAACCTTTCTCTGTTGCGATTTTCATTTATTGAGGTTTTAATTTCTCTGTCATTTGCCTTTTATTTCATTTTCATAAAACTCGTGGTTTAAAGTATCTTTTCTAAGCCATAAAGCTGAAACTTAATAGTTGATTAAATGGTATTTAATTCCATATAAATAAATAAAAACTTTCAAAGAAGAACTTTTTCATATATAAAAGTGTTTATGTGGGTGTGCGTGTACAAACACACATACAGAACTCTTTGTACCTTTTATTCCATTAAATGCTCCAAATGAAAGCACTTCCTCTACGTAAATGAAAGCAGAAAAGGCAAGATTTACAAATTTCATCTATTTATAACCTTAATAAGCTTTAAGTTTATGACTGGCCCTGATTTTGCCGAAAATCAAAAGTTAACAAGCATTTTTTATTAAAATGTAAAACAACTCAGGTAATGTTCTTTTGATACAAATTTAGTACAATTTAAAAGCAATCAGTTGAAGCTAAACCCAGGTAGTGGCATTTGCCATATCCTGAAATATTTTATCCTGATGAAAGCGTTGTCCCTCGGGCTATGATGTACAGAGGGAAGCAGTTAAATCCGGGCAGCTGGGCGCACGAAGTGAAGAATAGTAGTGCACAAACTTATTTTCATCTCGTATAGAACTTCTTAACTTTATCCCAACCTTTCCTTCTTTCCGGAATCTTTTCTCAATCCTCTTTCCTTATCTTTTTCTGCTTGCTATGCTTTCTCTCTTAACTTGCATTTCTTATTTTGATGCTTCTTCTCCGTCTTTTATCAGTCTGCCGTTGTCGGATTTACAAGTGAAAGCAAACACGATTCCTGTATAAACATAGACCGAGGAGACCTTTGCAACTTTTCAGCCTAAAGCAAAAGGAATAAGAAGGATAGCTAATGCTAAGGAAAGGGAGAAAGCGTTTTCTGTATCGCGCTTCAAGAAGGAAAGAAGGAAAGGAGATTATAATGATTATTATCATCGATACCAAACATCGACTGCAGAGAGAGAAAATCGAGCAAAGCCTGTTTACAAAGAGTTTACACAGTATTTAGCCGAAAGCACGCAAGAAGACCTTTCTGCTTATTGGTGATATACCGTGTCTGAGAAAGTATAACTTATTATTGATACATTCACATGGCGTTCACTTCGAATTATTGTACAAACATTTTCTCTCGCAAAATCTTATTCTTCAACCTCGAGAAAAATATTTGTAGAAATTATTTGTCTATATATTAACTTGTCCTGCAGCGTGGCTTAATGGGCTAATACCTCCTGCATTGGTTCCCTTCGATGGAATGCGAACGGGTTCGATCTCACCGGTGGGGGAGTACGGATTTTTAAGTCCAGGGTATAGGACCGATGCCCACCGGTGAGGAGCTACGCTAGGTAGCGACTCTGCTTGCGTAAGCCAACTTTCCGGTTGAAGCTGCCATGATTCTGCCCTCATCTACACCCGTATCGGTTGGATGATTGCCCTTCTCTACCTTGCAAATGTGGGCGTGAGGCCGACAATCGTATTGCAGGCCTTGGCCCACTAGGGATGTTACTCCACGGGTTTATTTTTTAATTTTATATTACCTTAGAATGGGAATATGGGAATAGAGGAGGCTTGAACGATAGTCAAATACTTTAAGAACGGGTTGCAGTGCGATAGCATTGAAAGCTAGCTCTTTGCATGTACAAGGGAAAAACGATAATAACGACCTTCCATTTCAGAAAAGCATCAGTATTTTAAATTGCTAACAGAGTATAAAGAATATCTCGAAAATGTTTAATCACATACAAATGTATTTTATATAAATAATGAGGTTTAACAAGGTATATGTTTCTGTACAGCAAGGCTTTGTCTATATCTTACCTTACAGTTAACCAATTATACGAAAATCCATACAGAATGAAGAGGACATCAGGAGCTACTGCCAGAAATCTAAACATATACATTTCTTTGTCATAAAAATGTCTCCACGTAAGGCTAAGTGGGGAGGAGGGACTTAGTACCTCGACCTTCATTGTACCTATGTCCCTGAGAGAAAGGGTGAAGTAAAAGAGGGTAGAGGGCGGTTGAACAAGGAGTAATGACAGAATAGAGGGCAGAGTCCCTATGAATTGTACATTGAAGCTTCCCCGCGGCGTGTAGTATAATTGACTTTTCATCTCCTGCAATTCAAAGTCGGGACTACAATCAACAAAGTGAAAGTAAGAAGTGCAGTGCAATGTACGGACAGACAACTCGGAGATGAAATTAACCTCCTCACCATTGCCTAACGACCCGGGGAAAGAACGGGGGAATAATGCATAGGTCACGAAAGTTCGCACCAGGAATCGAAACAATGACTCCCTAAGTATGAGTCACACGCTTGGTACTTCTACGGTATGAAAAAGAAATCGCTAGGGGTATTTATCAGTAAAGAAGTTATTTCAGTAAATATTCCAGGAGTTTAGGGTAGAGAATTATAAAAAAGTCTTTGAATCCCATTCTTGGAAAACGCTGAACTTTTAAGTTTGGTAATTATCCGGCTTTACGTTATGCTGTCCATAGGCAGTTTGACGTGCACGCGTGTAACACACACACACACACACACACACACACACACACACACACACACACACACACACACACACACACACACACACACACACACACACACACACACACACACACACACACACACTTGGACAAACAGATTAATCCATAGCGCTTTATCGAAAAATGCTTTCTTCCTAAAACATATATTTCCTGGGAAATCTCAACTTCGAACCTTTGTATGGAATACAATACAGCAAATACTGATGGAAAAAATAATATACTATAAGTACACTTTGTAAACGTGTCAAATTGTGAATAAGTAGTTCAGAGAATTTGCATGGGGAGCTGAGGTATAATTTTGAGTACATCATCTCCTAGATCCATGATGTCATTCACGGTGTCACTCTCTTTCTCTTCCCTTCAACTTCCTGTGAGATATCGTCGGATTCTACGGCGACATGGTGTTATTACAAAGAAGCTCCTTGGAGGGCAGGCAAACCGAGAACAAAATAGAGAGATGGGTTCAACTTCAGGTGCTCTCCAGTGGCAAGCCTATCTCAGGTTGCCTTTAACTGATCTCTACATATTCTCGCGAATTCATTGTTGCGATGGGGCGGCGCGGCGAGGCATCCAAAGAGACGGGCAATGCAGTGCAGAGATAAAGGCTCACCGAAACGGTGAGGGAATGAGATGGATTTATCGAGATTTCGTCTTTGTTGTAGCGCCGTCTTGATTGTCTGAGAACATACCGGATAGAGTAACATATAAAAAGAGAGCCGCCACACGCCAGAGCAGACAGTTGTTAATTGAACTCGCGAGTGTGAACAGCTGTGTTGTGGTCGTTGAGCTTGCAAGTTGTACTATGTATATATCGTGATTCAGCGACTGTAAAGGTTGTCAAAGTGTGTTTCTATGGAAATAAAGAGACATTTTTGGTGTTTGTAACCTGGAATTTTTAATTCTACGAACCCACAATGTCACAATATACTTCCCGTTCACCTCCCTAGAAGCGTTGTTTTCTATACCATATGTACTTTATTCTGTACTGGGCGCTGAGAACTGAAAAAGTCGAAAGGCAGTGCGAAAGAGATTTTTCTAGTATGGCACATTATTATGGCATTTAAATTTGTCACGTTAGTCTGTTTTGCGAAACCTGATTGTGCCATATTACAGCAAACATAAGGTACTCTTTCCAGCATGCTGCGCAGATTGAAACAAAAAGGGCCAGACATCCTTCGTTCTACTCTTTTCATGAGCATCACAAAACTACTTTGGCCATTTTATGCATTATAAGTATTGCAATTTCACCATTTTGTTGTGTTTTGATGGGTTTTCTTTTCATGCCCCATAAAGCCACTCTATCGTAAATAGCAGTAATTCAATAAGTACAACACCACTTCCAACTTACTAGCATAAGCCTGCAGTCATAGTAACTGCACTTCGTAGCGAGACTGGCGCCTACATGTTAAACCAGTCACGTGCGTGCGTTCCCTTTGCCGCTGTGTATCCAGTACTCCGCCGCACCGTGGACGAGTAGTTAGATCACTCGACTCTCACCAAGGAGGCGCGGGTTCGATCCTAGGCGACCGCAAAATATGATTTGTGGTAGGCAACATGGTGGTAGGGCGGGTTTTCTCCAGGATCTCCGGTTTCCCCCACCATCATTCCACTAACTGCTCCATCGTCCCATCTTCTATCATTCATCTCACCCTCATACTATCATCCAGTTCTCTCACCCTCATACCAGGCATCGGGCTGATCACTCATCCTAGTTTTCTATCAGATCCAAAGCTTCGCTTCCTTAAGGGATAGAGGGACAAGAACCCAGTTATAAGTGGTATACTAGCGGTAAGGTAAAGAAGAAGAAGAAGAAGAAGAAGAAGAAGAAGAAGAAGAAGAAGAAGAAGAAGAAGAAGAAGAAGAAGAAGAAGAAGAAGAAGAAGAAGAAGAAGAAGAAGAAGAAGAAGAAGAAGAAGAAGAAGAAGAAGAAGAAGAAGAAGAAGAAGAAGAAGAAGAAGAAGAAGAAGAAGAAGAAGAAGAAGAAGAAGAAGAAGAAGAAGAAGAAGAAGAAGAAGAAGAAGAAGAAGAAGAAGAAGAAGAAGAAGAAGAAGAAGAAGAAGAAGAAGAAGAAGAAGAAGAAGAAGAAGAAGAAGAAGAAGAAGAAGAAGAAGAAGAAGAAGAAGAAGAAGAAGAAGAAGAAGAAGAAGAAGAAGAAGAAGAAGAAGAAGAAGAAGAAGAAGAAGAAGAAGAAGAAGAAGAAGAAGAAGAAGAAGAAGAAGAAGAAGAAGAAGAAGAAGAAGAAGAAGAAGAAGAAGAAGAAGAAGAAGAAGAAGAAGAAGAAGAAGAAGAAGAAGAAGAAGAAGAAGAAGAAGAAGAAGAAGAAGAAGAAGAAGAAGAAGAAGAAGAAGAAGAAGAAGAAGAAGAAGAAGAAGAAGAAGAAGAAGAAGAAGAAGAAGAAGAAGAAGAAGAAGAAGAAGAAGAAGAAGAAGAAGAAGAAGAAGAAGAAGAAGAAGAAGAAGAAGAAGAAGAAGAAGAAGAAGAAGAAGAAGAAGAAGAAGAAGAAGAAGAAGAAGAAGAAGAAGAAGAAGAAGAAGGAGAAGTACCTAGTATCAGCCGCCTTCGCACACGCTCGGTACTCTAGATATTGTAGCTAAGTGTATCTGATGTGAAGTCTAATAGATAATAGGGATATAACAATTTCTTGAAACATTTTAACTGTTGTAGTTACATTATATTGATGAATAAATTCAAATATTTGGGGAATGCAATGTCTTGCCGACATGTTACAGTGGCAAGCAGATGGTCAGAGCAACCGAAGAGTGGAAGAACCATCTACTTTTAGAGCTTGTCCTGCATCCGGCCTTATGTGCAAAAACAATTATCGTTAAACAAGGAATAACTAACTACGTTTCAATACGATCTCAATGCATAATATGTTTGATGGGATATATAAATACCTTTTCTCCAGCTGTGTCAATACTTTAATTATTATGATGGTTAATAAAATCAAGAGAAACTTTTACTTAGATGAAAAAAGGAAAATACATTGCTGTTGCCAACGTAAGCAGGGCTAAAGTTAAACATATACCTCAAGTATTCCCTTAGGAATGCAGATAAAGCTTTTTAATAATATTTCGAAAACCGGTGATGCTAGATAGAGGATACATTAACTCCCAAACGTAAATCATGTCTTTTCATTACAAAATGTATAGATAGTATCAGTTGGTTTCATTTATGTATAATAACTTATAATTAGTTGGCATTTTTCTTGAGAATGGTATATTGAACCAACTAGACTACTTACGATCTCTTGCGGAGATCATTGATACTCTAATGAGATAAATTAACTCCATGTTAAACTTTCATATCACCCAAACTCGATAACCGTTAACGGTATAGCTAGTTAGTTTCTTCCTTACTTTGGCAATTCTTATTGGGTAACTAGTTACTTTTATAACCATTAAATGCTAACTTGATACACATGGCTCCATTACTTCAGCAAACATAACTTTAAGGTAACCACTGCGATATTTTACGGTAATATCAGAGCCTCAGGTAATACGGTCACGAGTTTTTATTAATTTAGTGATTCATAATTTTTGAAACTGGTGAAGTCATAGTGCCCTTAGTGGCCAGCTATTAACACAAACTGTTGTACTGTATTTTTGAAAGAAGAAGAATTTTCACGTGTGTTGTTCATTAAGAAAAATAATTTGGGAAACGTAACACATGTATGCAGTGCTAAACGTTTTACTAACACTAAAATATGGTATATTTTACTTTTATCCTCAGAATACAGTAAGATAAATTCCTTAAACATTGTACAAACATTAAATGATAACATGTAATAAAAAGGTGTAGCATTTAACCTCCGCTTTTACTACATGTGGCACCGCAGGTGGTGAAAGTGATGATACATGAGATGAAGATGGAGCACCGGTGGAATGAGTTCGCGAGGGCAACCAGAGATGCCGGAGAAAACCTGCCCCAACGCCGTGTTATCCACCAGAAATCTCACTCTGCGGTCGCCTGGGATCGAACTCGGGCTACCTTGGTGACAGCCAAGTGGTCTAACCACTCAGCCACAGTGTGGCCGAAAACATGTAAGCATCAATTAAACTTTGTGGTTGATACAGGCCGTTTCGTTAGCGCAATGGTAGCGCTCCTGCCTAACAAGTGGGACACCCGAGTTTGGTTCCAGCGTAGGAATCATCATCATCATCATCATCATCATCATCATCATCATCATCATCATCATCATCATCATCATCATCATCATCATCATCATCATCATCATCATCATCATCATCATCATCATCATCATCATCATCATCACCACCATCGTCATCATTATCGTTATTATATTTAATAGATTGAATAAGTGTTTTTGTTTTAAATGTATTTATACTTGTTTACCATTTAGGATTCATAGAGCCTCAATGCTGTGTTTTCATTGCCACCTTGGTATGGAATTTTTGAGTGGAATTCTACTCTTGCCTATAAACTATAAGATTAGGCAGAGAAAGTAAGAATTCTTCTTTATTAGCCATGTGTACAAAAAAGTTTTTATGAAATCCAAATTTCGAAGTAAAGTATAATTATATCATAATTACTGGGTATGTGATAAGTAAAAGTCATTTACAAGTGTAGCTAATGAAATGAAAATATGAAACACGCAAGAACACGTGAACTGTAACATTGTTATTTATGAGAAATGTTTCTCATTGATTAGGTTGTTAGACGGTAAGTTTGTTTAAAGTGCGGAGTAGTACTTTGTGGTTTCACTGCACACACCGCTAGACGTTATCAAACCAGACTTTTTAAGCATAAAAACAGGGTAATATAAAGAGACAGGTAAAAGCAGGTGGCCACATTTGTCCTGACTTCTCTGAGAAGGGTTTCTACGGTTTGTTAAGCAGACATAAAAGTCTTGGTGGCACACGGCTGACATGTAACAATGGATTGTTTCAACGCTCTTCTCCAACTTGAGAAGTGAAGAAGTGTTTGGTTTTGCAGCGGAGTAAAGCAGCTTTAATAAAACGAAATGTGGTTGAAAACGTTTTGTGAAAGGATGCCGTAAAACACGTGTTAGTGTGACGAGAAAATGTGATAAATACTGCCGTATATTACTTTGGGAAACACGTCACTTCATTGTAGTGTGATGTAGCAGCAGAGGATTTACCTTCTACCTCTGTATTTAACTTCCAGTTGGGAATTTCTTCTTGGTTTCACTAAACGACTTTAAATGTTGTTCTTAAAATGAATAAGAAGACTTCTACGGCAGCGATGATGTAATCTTTCTCTTCAAGTATGTGCCAAATTCTTTATCTAGAACATACCTCTGGTAAGTAGAGAAAGTACTGTATTCAGTACAAAAATTGGTACAGACATTTCACCAGAAATACACTTTCGAGACTGCCTGAAAATTAAAATGGGAAGATGAACATTTAAAGATGTATCATAAACAAGAAGTTAATTGAACTGAAACGAGTATAAGATATTTTCATCACAAATGAAATTTATATCTTGAATTTGTTGCGAAGTCCTCTTCATTATGGACATCTGCATACATGGTAAACCGCAAGAGTTAGAATAAAATTAGGTGATAAATGTAGACCACGCTAAACCACACAATATATGTCAAATACGTTTTTATCGTTAAACATTTCCGAGGTATCCCTTGTTACTGGTATGAATTGTCAAATTCTATTACCTTCCTGAAATAGGAAGCCATTATTCGGGGTTTCCCCCCGCCTGGCCTAGCAAGACATCACATAATCACTAGCTCTTTAAATATTTGACTCACTTAACCCTACTGTATTCCCATATTTGAACCGCACGTACAAGAAAATATATAATAGAATAATTGCTAAACATGTCAAGGTGGATTCACCTGAAGTGAGGACGTACATAAACATGCTGTTTGTATCACTCGGCCAACGAACACGTGGATGAAGCTCTCTTCCGTCAGCTGTTTACATCTATTATGGCAACCGCTTTGCAGCAGTGCAGGGCTAGTTTACTGAATAAATTAAATAAAGTAACTAAATGTGTAGTGTTTAACGCCCGCTTTTACTACATACGGCACCGCAGGCGATGACACTCATTATACACGAGATGAAGATGGAGCACCGCTGGAATGAGATGGCGGGGGAAACCGGAGATCCCGGAGAAAACCCGCCCCAGCACCGTGTTGTCCACTACAAATCTCATTTTGCGGTCGCCTGGGATCGAACCCGGGCCCACTTGGTGAGAGCCAAGCGATCTAACCACTGAGCCACGGCGTGGCCACAAAGTAATTAAAGAAGCTGATAAGGAAAAGTTATGAAATATAATTTTATGAGTAAAACTTAGATAAATCTGCGTTAATATCCCCATCAAGAAACCCGTTATCACGGCCAATATGCAAAATGATGAGGCGCTTATCATTGCCAGTTGGGTTATTTAAAACTCTGTATAGTCCAGAAAAAAATTGCAACCTTTCTTTGACTCTGCAGCCTTTGAAGTGACATGTCGCTCATTTACCCTGGTTTCATCTAGGTAATAAATTGTGCGCCCTTCTACACGAAAATATTTCACAGATTTCAGGTATAAAGGCTTCACACTACAATACCTTCCCGGTCAATATCACGTTAATTTTGTTTCTGTTTGAAAATCGAAACCCGGTGTCTTTCAGCAAAGTGTGGAACGTAGTTTTCTTCAAATTTGGAAGATCTATGTCACTGTTCACTGCCTTATTTATGGTAGGTGGCATGTTGTATAAAAAGAAATTGTACACTTTAAAACAAATACCACTCTTAACAAAATCATACACTTGCTCTAAAACACTATTTCGCCTTGTATTTTTCTTTTTAGTGGCTTTTACAGTTCCAGTTTGTTTAATTTCGGTTCTGACATAGCACTCCGACATAGTCACCTAACGTACTCATACGCAATACTAACAGGACGAGTGGCAGAGCAACGGTTCACTGCCGAATACCACGTGAAAATATATGGCAGTAAAATGTTTAATCTCATACTTAAATGTTTTAGAACTTGAATTATAGTAATTATTCAGCCCGTTCATTACTTGAATGTATAAAATAAGTGATAAATATACTCAATGTATTTCCATTCACGCTTCTCTGTTTCGCTCCCTCTAAAAGTTGTGCTACGGAACAATGTTAACATCCGTGTACACCCAGAGGCCGAGTAGAGTACAGATAGAACAAAGTTTCGTAAGAATGACATTTTTAAGAGTTGGCAGAAAAAGTAATGTGAACGTAACATCATATATTTTTTCTCAATTGTTTATTATAGTCCTAACATAAATTTATACCAGTAGACTTTTGATCCTTTCATCGTATGCGCCATTTTACTTATCAATGCATGAATAAAATAATTAGTTAGCTGAAACTAGGAGAGATATTGCAACAGAAAGTTGTATGCTTGCTTAGAGATCTAGTGTGCTACTTGCGATATACATTTCAGGAACGTAAGGTTACAAATGTAGTAATTAGAAATTTCACCGATGTGAAGCCTTAAGCGCGAATGGCATCTCAAGCTTTGCAAGTTAAAACCATAATTATGAAAGAATGTGTAGAAATATAAATGTAACACACGTGTTTATAAAGCAGAGTAAAGCCGTTTCTCACTCTGGCTGGGATTACGTGCGATACAATGTCAAACTAATATATGCTAGAGGAGGGCTATACCTCCCGGGATTAACTAGGATGCTACGTGATCAACAGGCGTTTAACTTCCCCAATGAGCATCTGCATTTGTACACTGTCTACATACAAATGGGATATCCTTCCCATGCCTCCATCCTACATTAAAGGAGCGAAACCATATTCACACAATTAATACACCACAGTGCTATTTTATTATTATTATTAATTATTATTATTATTATTATTATTATTATTATTATTATTATTATTATTATTATTATTATTATTATTATTATTATTATTATTATTATTATTATTATTATTATTATTATTATTATTATTATTATTATTATTATTATTATTATTATTATTATTATTATTATTATTATTATTATTATTATTATTATTATTATTATTATTATTATTATTATTATTATTATTATTATTATTATTATTATTATTATTATTATTATTATTATTATTATTATTATTATTATTATTATTATTATTATTATTATTATTATTATTATTATTATTATTATTATTATTATTATTATTATTATTATTATTATTATTATTATTATTATTATTATTATTATTATTATTATTATTATTATTATTATTACTATTATTATTATTACTATTACTATTATTATTACTATTATTATTATTATTATTACTACTATTATTATTATTATTATTATTATTATTATTATTATTATTATTATTATTATTATTATTATTATTATTATTATTATTATTATTATTATTATTATTATTATTATTATTATTATTATTATTATTATTATTATTATTATTATTATTATTATTATTATTATTATTATTATTATTATTATTATTATTATTATTATTATTATTATTATTATTATTATTATTATTATTATTATTATTATTATTATTATTATTATTATTATTATTATTATTATTATTATTATTATTATTATTATTATTATTATTATTATTATTATTATTATTATTATTATTATTATTATTATTATTATTATTATTATTATTATTATTATTATTATTATTATTATTATTATTATTATTATTATTATTATTATTATTATTATTATTATTATTATTATTATTATTATTATTATTATTATTATTATTATTATTATTATTATTATTATTATTATTATTATTATTATTATCATTATCATTATTACAATTTATGTTGCAGTATGCATAATCTATTACTTATTTACATTCTATACATGTAGTAGGTAATAATATTTCCGTACGCACATTAATACCATTGTGCTCCTTTTATTTATAGGCTATCGTATTTCATTGTCTTTATGTATTTAATAAATTGCGTTTGATCAAACAATAAAACACCCTGATTACATGTGTCGTAAAAGAACTGTTGTGGTAATCCTTATTCGGCGGCACGCTTGCCTCCCCTATCCTTTGATCCTTTAATAACCTCAAAGCAGCAGTCTGCTGGGATCCATTTACCTGATGAACAATAAAGTAAGTACAATTATATTGAATTAATCACGTTCATTTAAATTTTAAATACTGTAAAAGAGTAAATTAATTTCCTTTGCTTCAATATGCGTTGCTTTCACCACGCACATACATACACACATTCATACACAGACAGAGACTATCAATACTTATTTGAGATCTTGAAATCGTTATTTCCAACGGAATCCTGATATTGAATTCGTGGGATGAACGCACTGGTCTACAACTTAGGTAAGTGTGGAGTCACTAACAATAACTTGCCCGCCTCGTTAACGTAGATGGCAGCATGTCTGACTTACGTTCAAGACTTACGTTCGAATCTCGGTCGGGGTGAGTTACCTGTACATGGTTTTTTCCGGGGTTTTCCCTTATCCTAAAAGACGAATGTCGGGTAACTCTAAGCTCCAAGGAGCCTGGACCCATTTGAGCATCATTTTACCCATTCCATTCATTGTCCTATGTGACTTTAAAAAGTTAAAGGACGTGAATTGAAAAAAATTCTTTGTACCTTAGGTGCAAACTAAATGCCTATAAATGTGTAACTGCACATTGTAAGCGGCACCATAAGGAAGCTTGAATTTACAACCGATTGCCAAAAGATCTTGCCAAACAGAAAGGTGCTTAGGCGTCACTAACAGAAAATGAGAACTTAGTGTCTCTGCTTGAAGATTGCTGAAATAATTGACGTATGCAACTACTGAACTCTAACTATATGAAACAGGTTAACCTATACCAAGAAACATATTTTCTGACTGCGGACAAATAATGTGTATTTGTATTGTCTTGATCATAATCACATTTTTAGGGATACTCAATTGCGTCAAATTATAAAATACCCGATAATGAAATGATGGAATATTACTTGAATTATGAGAAAACGTACCAGAAAAATGGCGTGCCACAAGCAGAGAGAGAATAACAGGTTATACTTACGGAAGCAATTAACGGTATTAGGTATGTGCACTTCACTTTATAGCCTCTGCTGGAGCAATTAACTAAGGAAGGATGTAGTTTCGCAACTTTACAGCACAACACAACTGTGCCACCACACAAACTGTGTGTAATTACCTGAGGAAAATTCATGATATCGTCATTACGGTTACAATATCTCCCAGGTTTATTGATTTAACCCCATATTTATGATATCTGTAGTATATTAAAAGATAAAATATATAAGACTGATCAATATCTTTTAAAGTGGAACTTCACGTTCGAAGAGAAGTTGGGTATTTATCAGAAAACTTTTGTTACAAAAGTGGGGCAGATAACAGGAATTTAAGTCAAGTGGGGGAAGAGACCTTCAGTGTCTGTTTGGCTGATATGAGAATATTATTTAATTTTGTCGAAGATTGTTTTTTGCTCTTAAAGTTAATTATCTTACGCAGAAACAAGAATTTACGGCATTCAGTGCTGGAAGCCTACCAGTGTGCTTTGCTTATGTTGCTACCTTATGTCAATGAAGTATATTAAACCTTATAAGTCGTAATAAACTTATTATTGCATAAATGTAATATTATCTTATTTGATAGCTGAAATTTACCATTTAAATCATACTAACTCATTTCCATTCCCTTAACTGTCAATATTTGCCTAAAATTTAATTCATATAGCGTTATACGTGTCTAAAGGTCATAAAACGAAGGGGAATCATAGGTCTAATGCGACTACCCATCCCGGAGGAAGGGATGAAATGAAGGAAACAACAAGAGGCTATAGACCAGAAATTCGCGTCAAAAGTCCATAATAATTCTGGGCCTAAGGGGCCGTCTCACTGTTGGAGTAGTCCAGACAGAACGTCGAACAAACGTCGACCAAACTGCCCAACGAGACCAATTAAGCACGCCACTTGATACGACCTAACCTAGAATTGTGTCTGACAGTTGAAAAGAAAACGGAATTAAACTAAAATCACGGTATATGAGAAATCACCGTAGCAGTTGCGTAAAATAAGATGAGAGTGGGACTGCGACGGGAATGGAACTCGCAACATTCCGAGTGAGAGGTTCGCGCGTTACACACGTTACATCTAGCTCGATGTGCAAAGCTTAGTTATAATCATGTACAGCAACAGTAACTAAATTATTAATTTTATTTTCGCTAAGTACTATGACTATTATTCACCACTATGGAGAAGCAAATAGTCTCAGATACTATTAAATACAATAAAGAACCTATGAAGTAAGGAATACTGCACCTCTATGTAATGGGTGCGCCCAGGCCTTACGTTTCTTTATCAGAAACTATTGCGTGCAAAATAAATAATTTTCTCAATGGTTTTATGTTATTTAATAAGGAATTGTGTGTTCTAGAAAACAATGTATTTAGATTTAGTGTGATTATGTACTGTTTTCTCATTTCAGGTCAATAAATTGGAGTGTCCAGTCGACAACAGAGGGCATTTATGACACCCACTGATCGAGTATCAGCTTTTGTGGTGGAATTGGCATTTCGATTAAACACAAAAAACAGATGTTGAAAACGCTCTTTTTGTCGACTTGACACTCCATTTAATTTACCTGAGAAGAATAAACAGTAAACAAGCATATAAAGACTAACACACTATTTTGAAAATCACATAATTTTTATCGAATAATATGAAACGCATTGAAGAAACATTTTTTTTCACATGCAAAACCTTAAAATAAAGAAACAACATATATTTTCAAAAATATCCTCATCCAATTACTCATTTTCCGCACTTTTATGGCAATGCAGGTTAACTTTTACTCCCGGCTCTGATATTCTTTTACATTGTACAGGAATTATAAACATTGGCTTCACTTCTCCTTAATACTCTCCGTTACGCCAAATACGAAGTTTAACCTTCGACAACCAATCTTCGAAGTACTTCGGAGAAGCTTCAACCTCCTCTTCTGAATGCAACCACCTCTTTCAAGTTCTTCAGTCAATGACAGTTTTTGTTTGAAACTCGGGAAGAGTAAAATTGCCAGGAGCAGGGTTACGTTCCTCAGGTAAGTGGGAACGTTCCTGAAGTGAGATTCTTTGATTCGGCGTAATTTAATTGCTTTTTCTGCCGAAGTGTGTTGAGAGAGTTGTTGTGGGGCTTTTTTATAGGACCATGCAACAGCTGGATAACAAACAACTATTTCGCATGCACGGTGTAGCATTAGGGACGCTAAACTATCCATCAATATCGCAGTGTCCATCCTTGAAATATTTGAATCGATAACCACATATTCGTGTTCTGTACATTTTAATATAGAATCCAAGTTTTGTTTTTCTGCTACAGTTACAGTAAGTAGTGTAAGTACTTTGAATAGGTAGTCAGATTAAAAAAAATTCGATACCATAGCCGTGGTTATCGTGTACAAATGGCTGGTGTGGAAAATGAATAATTTGCAGAGTAAGCAGTGACTCTTCTTCATTTTTAGGTTCCTTGATCGGTTTATGTTTGAATGTGTGTGCTCAGGTGAGAGTGTTTGCGTAGCATAATTCAAACACGGAAAGTCGGTTAAATACCAAACTTGGTATCAAGTTCAACACCTTCCAAGGTTACAACATATCAAGATCTTGAAACACATGTACGTCCTAAACTGTCGAATATAAATTGGTTAGAAACTTTTGATGTTCTCAAAATGGCTCAACTACTTTGATTAAATTAACATATTTAAAATCTATTTTCATGACAATGAAATATAAAATAAATAAAATATTTTGGAAGTACCCTCTTATGTCCTTTTCAATAAAAATAGCGTTTGAATTACTTGTAACCCGCAGATTGATAAATTCTTATTAGATAACCGTAGATAGAGTCATACTGTTGAAATGGTGTAAATAATTTCGCGTTAAAGGACAAAGTTCATGTCAGTTTTTGTGCAGTTAAGTATTTCTGAGGTATTGTCATGCACGTACGGTGAGATAGTTAAAGTTAATCCATTTTTACAATTAAATGGTATTGTAACATCATGGTATTTCCTGGCTAAATTTTATTACTAAATCAGCGTTTAGGTTGAGAACCTAATAGCGGGCCAAATAACAAGAAACCCTTAGCTCGTCATTTCATGGGAAAATAGCCGCAGACTTCATGATGAATTCAGCATACTCGAGTAATGAACCAGAAGCAGAATAATCATGATCAGCACTTCATGTAACCTTGAACGTACATGGTGTTATAGAGAATTCGAGAACACTGGTGTACCATGGTAGGGTTTGCCTGACAGTTTGGAAAGGTTCCCGGTTCACTATTCGGCCTGACTATCTCTAGCATTTATAGATGCAATTTTTGGCAGTCGATTTTCAGTTTAGTTTGAATTCTTCAAGAGTGGTCACGGTGAATCTTTTTCGCCACACCACCCATCAGCGGAGATCTTAATCGCCTACTTCTGATCAAATACGAGACACATTCTTTTCTCAAAAGGAAATGGTCGCTTTTCCCCTCGTCATGTTAAGTGAAGGAAAATTTAAATCCACCACGTAGCGACCAACTCTTCAGAAATTTGACTATCGCTTAAGCTTACTCTATTCACATATTCTCTATGTACCTACAAGGAAATGTAAATAAAACCATCTCTACAAATATCAATCTCGAATAACATGGAGGATAAGCGTTTCCAAGCGTTTCTGACAAGAGTCAGTAGAAAAGTCCATGTCAGTGTACACGTTAGATTATTTGAAATAAGATAACAATTTGTCCATATCTGTTGTATGTAGTATATGACAGAGGGAACTTGATACGTCAAGAAGATCTATTGATCTACTGTGCCCATGCCTATGTCAAGTGGGGCATCCTTGGAAGGAAGGATGAGGCGAGGAAGGATGAAGAGTAGATATAGGGCGGCCTACCCAAGGTGTCACAACAGTGAAGAGGGCAGGATACCTACTACTGAGCAAATGGAAACTCCCCGGCAAGCCAGCACAACCGGCATACCACCCACCGTGTCTCTGATACTGCCCACCAGGCGGGACCGGAGACCGGAGACCGGAGACTGCCCTACCGACGGCTGAGGTGTTTACCAGGAGCATGTCATACTGCCATGCAGCACCGGGACTCCTGCCCTGAAAGAGACCATCAGATGAGAGATGATGTTAAATGATAATGGAGATGAGAGGGAGGGATAGGAAATTTGGGGCATGTAATTAACCTACCCAGCATTCTCTTGGCGATCCGGGAAAATCCTCGAAAAACCCCATGGGTCAGGTAAGCCGACCACGGGAAGCGAACCCGCCAACTTCCTAATAAACGGAACCACCTAAATCTGGGGAGGGGGCGGCTCAATTAAAGCAGGAAAGGGGAGGTTGAAATCACCTCCTTCCCCTCGCTGCGATAGAATCGCGCGTTTACCTGTGGTTACTGAGTTCCAGTGGCGGAACATCGCTATCATTCTGACGTATAGGAAATTATAAACGATCGCACTCATAGTTTACTCCTCACTAACTAATGTTGCTTAGGATGACTTCTCTGGCACAAGTTATATTTTACAAGGTCTGCAATATATGGTGCAAAAGACGGAGCGCACAGTCTCAAAAGATAAGCAAGGTGATCGTCTCTGATCTTGTTGCGATACTCACTTTTAATAGTTCATCTTTGAAAAGATCTTGCCGCAGATATATGTTCGAAGAGAGAGACAGACAGAGAGAGAGAGAGAGAGAGAGAGAGAGAGAGAGAGAGAGAGAGAGAGAGAGAGAGAGAGAGAGAGAGAGAGCCAAAGACTGTCATTAAATTAGATGCAAAAAAACGTAATCTCTGATAATCACTGCAGGGAAAAAATATAAATAATTCCCATCCTTCCTTCTAACATTTTTCTGCCGTCGAATTTTGCAGTAAAAGTCGTTCCATTAATGACTCGTGTGGGATCTCACTACATGGAAAATTCAAAGGAGTGCAAAATAATCGGATATATGTACCAAATCTTCCAATTACAAGGGGAACGTGTCATGCAGTTGGTTGTTGCTAGTTGCTAGTTCTGCATACTTTTCCAGAAGTATGACGTTTATTGTGAACTCAGGACGCAAGTAAGGGAAATGATATAAATCTGCAACTAGCAGTTGTCATTCCCACAGTCACAATTGTGCCATAAATGTGTTCACGGCGTCACCTAAGCACACTGTGTTTGGATTTCTTCCTTGCAAGCGTGCATTGAATTTACCTAAATAACCACAAAGATCAGTTAAAAATGCCAGGTCACACAACCATTCGTCTTGTGTCAGTTCAGGAACTTCATTACCCTGAGGGAATAATATAAGCCACAGTTATGACTTTAAGTCTGTCGAAAGTAGAGAAGTGTATGTACATTACTATTGTTGCATTTAAATTGGGATGATTACTATTGCTTTTCATAAATTCAGCAATGACATAACGTTGTTCTAAATACCAACAGCATTTTTAATATGAAACATCAATTTTTAGTTGTTGAAAGAAATATCTTAACATGGGTCCCCTATGACAGTAGTACAGTAATTTTGAAAATTCCATTCACAGCTCTTGCATGCGATATTGAAATTGTCTATGTTGAAGTCTACTGGATCTTACAAAATTTACATATTACAACAACTGATATTATGGCATTTAAAGTAACGGACTTTAGCGCATAAAGCCTCCCTATGAATTATGCAGTGTATGATCAGCTTCAATATTGCTATGTTGTAAAACCTTGCTCAGCTAGCCAATGAAACCATTTTCTCGTGGTTTCATAGAGAGTGAAATGTGTAGTGTTTAACGCCCGCTTATAATACAAACGGTACCGCAGGTGGTGACACTGATGGTACATGAGATGAAAATGGAGCACCGGTGGAATGAGATGACGGGGGAAACCGGAGGTCCCGGACAAAACCCGCCCCAGCGCCGTGTTGTCCACCACAAATCTCACTTTGCGGTCGCCTGGGATCGAACCCGGGCAGTCTTGGTGAGAGCCAAGCGGTCCAACCAATGAGCCACGGGGCGGCCGTTCATACAGAGTGCTCCGTCGGCCACAACACTCACCATTTTGTTCCATGGAAGCTCAAATTTACTTCCAACATCATGGACAGCATTGAAAATGTCTTTTCCACAAACTTGTACTTTTAAAGGACACTATATCTAACATTTCTTCTAAGATATTTAATTCATTATCAACTCCCCTCAGAAATACAATTAACCGTGTCTCGTCAGATCTGTCCACCAATTCGTCCAGGGCTACCAGTAGAGAAAAACATGTTAATGACCTTATTTTGTCCTTTAATTGCCTTTCCAAATCACAACCCAATTCTTCTAGGCGCCTCGTTACTGTACCTTGAGAGAAACTGACTGATGCAGATAAATAGACTAAATCAGGACAAAATTCCTTCGCAGCAACTAGCAAGCATTGTTTGATAAATTCGCCTTGACTAAATGGTTTCTTATTTTTTCCAATTAGTTCCATCAGCTTATAAGAAAGCTGTACCACATTTTCAACACTGAGGTCATATTCATTTCTTACAATGTTTGTGATCTGGTTTCACCTAGAACAAAGGTACGCTAAACGTTAGTAGCAACGCCACTGACTGCTACCTCTGTCTCTCGCTTGCTGCTTTTTTTTTTTTTTTTTTTTTTTTTTTTTTTTTTTTGTAATTTACGTCCTCCAACGTTAAGTCATATCGGACGATGAATGAAATGGGTGAAATGATGCTCAAATGAGTCCGGGGTCAATGGAGCTTAGAGTTAGCCAACATTCGACTTTGAGGATAAGGGAAAACCCCGGAAAAAACTTATCCAGGTAACTCGCCCTGATCGGGATTCAAACTCGGGACCTCTTGAACGTGAGGCAGACACGCTACCATCTACGCTACCGAGGCGGGCTCTCGCTGCCTTGGTCACTGGTGTGGCGAAAAAAACGTGTGTAGGGGAAGGAAGCGTATGCTGTACAATAGAGCACACCTGACCTAAACCATCCCTCTCGATTTGCTTTAACTATAAAAGAACAGTTTAGGGGAGAAAAGTGAGGAACTTTTCCATTTAAAGTTCAATAATAATGTTGCATCGACCGCTGTCGTGGTTGCATGAAAGTACACAGGTTAACAAAACAAACCTGAGAACAACAATCAATATAAAAAGATCAAAACTGCCATGGAACACTACATCCAGCATTCTAACAATTTACATGACATTGATAAGGCCTTATAAAGTTACACTATGTACCAGATTGTTGCGTTGGATTTAATAAATCATGTAATAGCAAGTATAGAACACATTTCGGGCTCAAGATGATCTTTCTTCAGAAATAAGAACCAGAATGTTTCACGGCACTAATATTCACTTACATAACGTATGCGTCAACAGCTAATGCACAATCAGATATTAAAGTATAATATTTTATGTTTAAATCTGATATATTATTATCATTGCATTAAGTTACCTTGCTAAGGTAAACATTGGAAGATAAACATTGGTTGTAGACACTTCCTCTTAATATATCCAGTGACTTTTTGAAATATAAGCTTTAACAGTTTTACTTCTTTCTAACATGAAGAAGCTATCTTTAAATAAAAAACCATGGGTCAGAGCCGGAGTTGAACATAGGATTTTGGGATCAGTAGGGAAGTGCCCAGACGAACAGGGTCCTCAAGGATAGTATGGTCTTTCCACTGTGTCTGGTAGTTACATATTTACTGAGTGGGATGGCTCAGGCGGTTTCACCTGCGACCCGCTTTCAGAAGGTCCGGTTCAATTCCCGTGGCCGAGCTACCTGACCAATGAATGTTTTCGTGGGGTTTTTCCCGGATCGCTAGGAGAATATTAGGTAGATTAATTACGTCCCCCAAATTTCCTGTCCCTCTATTTCATCTCCATTATCATTTCACATCATCTTTCAGGGTAGAAGTGTCGGCGGGAATCGGCGGTGCATGGCTCTGCATGAACACTTTCTCTTCCGGTGGTACGGACTCCTGTCTCCGAGCTGAGCTAGTGGGCCAGGAATGCGGTAGGAGAGATGCTGGTTGTGCCAACCTGCCTGGAGTCTTCCCAGCTCTAGCGGCGACCTCCGGTCTGCAATCCTGGCCTCGTGGACTATTTCGGGCAGCAGTATGATAGATGCTGTTTGTTATGGATCGCTGGGTAGTTTCCAGTTGATAATGTGTAAAGACCCCGCCCTCTGCACTCTCGTAACTCCTTGGGGTCGGCCGCCCCCTGTCTCCTCTCACCTCATCCTCCGTCCCGGGGATACCCCATTTTTGACATGGGTATAAAATACCGGTCTGGTCGACGTGCCAAGTCCCCTCCGTAAAATACTATTCTATACTATCCTACATATTTCATCAGTTATATTTGATTCTCCCAAATGAGAACAAATATCTTGATTTCGTACTCTCTTTCTTTTGCCTCACCAACCATGGCCATCGTAAAGTGTATCTGCGCACCTGCTAAGCGTTACTTATTCCTGTTATGGAGTTCTTACCAATATATTTTTATACTCCATTTAACTTATAATCGATCGTACCTTCGCCCTCTTGTTAATGTAAGCGACTTTGTTACCAAATCCACCACGTGCAACAGCTATTAGTATATTATTAATTTTCATTTTGGTTAACTGTTTTTATTATTCAAAATCATCGCACAAATGTCTTGCAGTACCTACACGTGCGTTAAGTGCAATGACTAATCTCAGAAGTACATTGTCTTCCTCTTTCTCCAATGAGAGTGCTACACTTCCACTATTGTTGCACTCCTTTGTTTCCAGTCCCTAATTTCCCCCAAGTTTTGTTTGTAAAACGAAGGATGCATTCATGCAATATTTTCATACGTTCCTTGTTGTTCACATTCTTCTTTAACTTCTGACTCTTTTCAAAACATTATTACGGCAGTTGTTTCTTTAGCAAACATTGCACTCGAAGGTGATAGGCAGTCGGTCTCTACTGTTCCAGCACAGCGTTTGTCATTAGTGACCGACTTTTTAAACGAATGCTACTCACGCGTTCAACAAGAGCTCTTGAAAAGAACTGTTAAAAAGAGGAAAGTGTGCTCCGTGAAGAGTGAAACATCGCTCTCTTTTTGGGATTACGGCTTATTCTAACTTCGTAAGTCATTACACGCTTTACTTTGTCTGCTTTGATGGAGTTTTTGTACCTACGTTCGTAATGCTGATATAATCTGTCTCAAACTAGTACGACCCTGTTTTAGATAAACATATGGGAAGCACAAGAGAGAGAGACAAAGAAATGCTTTAAAAACGCTCTTAGGCTCCTGATTGGTGAGCAAAATTAATGGTTTATTTACATAGGCAGTACCCACCTATCTTCTTAACCTTTACTTGAATAATTTATTAATTGGTTTCTGTAATGATGCATTCATTTTTCTCTATTTTGTAGGTATTTTAAATTTATTCCTTTTTAATCAATGGGAGTAATTTTGAAAAATAAAATGAAGATAAAATTGTAAATTCTTATTTCGACCTTTGATAGAAAGTTGTCAAAAGACCTGCTCAACTTAAAGAGTACTGTGCCTTCCTGAGTAGAGGACCCATTAACAGGATATTATCCTGTTGAATAATTCTACAGTATATTGGTACGAGATCTTAAAGTGATGAATCTGCTCTCAAATTATGAAGCTTTAGATCAGGTATTCGCAAATTCCTTTTTGAAAACAGATGATTTGTTGTGCTTCAGTCAGTACTGTTGCAGTTCATTTTGAATAGAAAGTTACTTAGCTGAACGATAGTAAAAAGGATTCCCGCAATAGATCTTTAATAAGGAAGTAATTCGCGGATATTTTAAAATCCCCGCTCTTGAACTTCAATTGAAGACGAAAGTCGGGTTGGATGCTACTTTTCGAATGCCAACTATTGAAACCCAACTTATAAATATTCCCTCTCTATACGAAAAACAAATATATCATTTTTATTAGATTTTATAAAATAGTAAGTTATTTAGTGATGCTGAACAAACTGTTCACTACCTTATTTTCTGCGGTATGATACAGGATTGAAAATTTCTTCAACTCAATTAAAGCTCATTAATTTATGAAACGTAAATTCCAGGATACTGTAGGGAGCATGTGATTATTTTTTCTGTTTTTTCGAACATGGAAAACGACAGATGCAGATGCAACCCCCTGCGGCTCCAATCATTGCACCCCTTATGAAACAAAGCAGCAGTTGTTGTTGAACTGTGGGGGAAAATATGCGCAAGTGAATAGCCTTCGGAAATTTGTAATTTGTAATTTTCTGAAACACTATGTTACTGTTTGATATTCTGTGAGATCGAGTCCAGCACTTTATAAACCACTGTCAATAAATGTAAAATGGAGACTTATTGCACAAAGTAACTTGGAATATTTAAGGGGTTATATTGATAAAATTTGGTAAATGGTAACAAAGGCCTAGTTTCTGTATTTATGTTCGCATCACTAATAAATAGTAAGGTACCAACCAAACTTTTGATAAGGAAATTTCAACAAAAGTGGACATTTTAGATTCCTTAAGTAAAATAGGTATTTTAGAAAAATAAATGTGTATTTACACCCACAAAGCTACTAACAAGGACATTAATTCAGTGAAGAAGTTATCCCATTTACAACTTATTTTATAAAGCGAGTATCCAGTATCATGCACAAAAATCATCATCAGCATCCAGTGTCGAGCAATAGTACTCCTCTAATCACTGGAGAAAACCCAATGTAAACACACCCAAAGATTTTCCAAAGTAAACTAGTGTACATCATTACTGACAACCAAACTTTCCAAAAGCAAAGCCGTCGATATCACGTTGCACTGAAAGGGGTTATAAAACTGGGGGGGGGGGGCAGTTTTTTTGAAGTTCAACCTAAATACTCTCAGATTATTTTAATTTCTATAACAGTTTTCTATGATAGTTTGGGAAAGTAACGCGTAAACACAAAGTGGTTGATATAGATATTTCACCGAAAATAGGTGCTTTGTGGTCCCATTGGATCTAACGAGTGTACATTTATAAAATAAATATGTATGTGTGCGTTTTACTGCGTGTAAATAGCATAACAAAAAGCGAAATGTAGGATAAATATCCAACTGAATCTATTAGATATCTTACTAGATTGCGACGCGAAGACATTCAAGAAAATATCCTCACTCCAAATGATTGCTTATCGTACACGAAAAGGCTTTAACGATTTTGATTAAACTTTCATACTTTGAAACTATTTCCATGTCTATTAAGTAGAAATCTTGAATTGTCTTTGAATAGTCCCTTAACACCTATTCTTTTTGAATGCAGGAAGTATAAATTTACCATCACGTAAACAATGAGTCAGACC
>CM060950.1:371750205-371895205 GCA_030765055.1 Mantis religiosa
CTGGCCCCGTAGCTCAGACGGTAGAGCACCTGCCTGCCATGCTAAGGGGTCCCGGGTTCGATTCCCGGCGGTGGGGATGGGGACTTTTCTCCGACCAGATAATTCCCCATCTTCCCCAGAGTCGGGAAGTATGAATGAGAGTGTGAATGTGTGTGTGACGGCCGCCGATATGACCATTGTAGTTAAAGGCGGGGTATAAATGGAACAAGTAAAAAAAAAAAATATATAAATACTTAAGTGAATGAATGAATAAATCCTTAAGTAAATGAATGAATAAATAAATAAATAGTAAATAAAAGTGAATGAATGAAATTAGAAGCTTAGAAACCAGCATATAACGATTTCCTTTTTAAACATCTGGCTATCCATTGGACGTCCTGTATCTCCTTGTACTTACAAGGAAATGTAAAATGAAGCTACTTTGCAAATTGATATTACGGTTCAAATGAAGCAAACAGAAAAAGATGCATTTTTAAGAAATGTATATAGATAAGGCATAAAAATAAACTGTATACTGAAGGCAAGGTGATGAGAATTTAGCATATTTAATTTGCTCAATATTTCCAATAATTTGAAAAGCTGTAATTACCAAAGATTTTAATTTTATGTGCCTGGCATTATATGTCACGGACATTATTAATTTGCAACTTAATGTTATCCATATATCATATTGGTGAACTTTAAAAGATAAAATGTGACATAAACATAATGGATAATATTTCTTATAAGCTACTTACAATTGGTCAATTGCTGTATACCATTTGATTTCTATTAGATTTTTGAAATTCTAAATAATTTATTACCAAAAACATAATAAACCCTGTGGTATAAACAGGATATCCTATTAGGATTTAATGTGATTATTTATAGACAACTAATGTTTAATATCATGAAAATGCCCTAATATTTAGTTTGGTATGTATGTTCCATACAATATATACTTTACACACATGCCAAAATCTTTAATACTTTCCAAAACGTTGTACGTCTTTTCTTTTTCTCAAACACACCGGATTGAAGTATTGGATCGTTATTATGAAAGTGAAAAAAATGTAAAACACATAGAGTTCTGCTTCGAAAATAGACTTCCCGCTGAAAACTAAGTATTGTTTTTATATAATTTTTCATTATCTTTATTTTGAGGTAAATGTGTGATTGAGTGTGATATTCTCGCGATTTATGATCATTTTAGTTTATAACATGTTTTTTCTCTACCTTAATTTTGTTACTCTTTGTGAATTGTAACAGAAGTCAGGTCAAGAGTTGTATCTTCCAAATACGAACTAAACATGTATACTTCAGAATACTTAGCACATGCAGTAATAAGGATGAAAAGGTAAGAACACGCATTTAAATAATGCTTTGAACTTACGTTAATATGTTTTACTTTTACAGCTATTTACTTTTACTAAATTATCGTTTCACAATGGTCTTCTCTACTACATATAGTGAGTAGAAAAATTATTGTATCTCACCTAAATATTTTATGTCAATATTTCCCAGAAATATCGTTTTGAAGGCCCCTCAAAGCCATAAAAGCAATTTTATTCCAATCTACCGCTCTCTGTGAGCGAGTATTTGTGTGTAAGAGAGAGAGAGAGAGAGAGAGAGAGAGAGAGAGAGAGAGAGAGAGAGAGAGAGAGAGAGAGAGAGAGAGAGAGAGAGATATGAAAAATGAAAGGTGGGCGATGTCAATCTGGGTATTTAAGTTCGGTACCTTCCAAACATGGGACACGGATATTTTAAAGTAAATCCATCCACAACTAGCCTTTATATTGGAGATTTTTAGAATTTTTTATTTTCTCCCAGGAAATTCACGATATTACTTTTATTTGACACATAGACATCTTTAGTTTGTGATATTTTAATAAGAAATGTTAACCGATGGAAATTAATCGTTCTTCTGATCGACCTAATTTTTTAGTGTGACTCTGTATGTCCAAAACTTAGCCTACAAAGGGCTAATGTGGAAAAACTATTAATTTCTATCAATTAACCTAATTGAGGTTTAATTCTGAAGCCTGG
Source organism: Mantis religiosa (assembly GCA_030765055.1). Lineage (NCBI taxonomy): Eukaryota > Metazoa > Arthropoda > Insecta > Mantodea > Mantidae > Mantis > Mantis religiosa. The sequence continues at coordinate 371,752,231 of CM060950.1, forward strand.
GACTTCAGTATTTAGAGCATAATAAGTCGCCACAAAAGGGATTTATATGACAACCCTAATAATTTACCGGGAAAGTATACGAGTCAGTTGGAGAATTTAATGGCATGCTGGCATGTTGGCCATGATAGCTCAATGGCTAAGAGAAACCAGACGGAGACCGGGAGATCGATGGTTCAAATTCCGGCTATGGCATTGAATTTTTCAGTCTGACTCCACCTATGCAAGCGTTAGCCTAAAAACGGATAATGTGGAAGAACGATCAATCTCCAACTACATTTTTACTGTGTGCATTTTAAAGCCTTCAGTATGAAATGACTCCTATACTGTAGTTTAGAGCTCTATACATTACAAAGAATTACCATCATATAGTAACGAATGATTCTGTTTGAAGAATATTTTATTTTAATTATTTCAAAACAAAATTATTTTAAATATACATATTGGTTTCTTCCACAAAAATAAATGAGAAGATTTTCTTATAAGTTTAGAAAACATGAAATTTCAAGTTTCTAGTAGCATATATTTTAAGTGATCATAGCTTATATTTAAGAAAAAGATTACGTCATTAATTGAAAAGATATTTAAATTATTTCAGTAATAACTATAGTATATTACTATTGCTTTATAAAGTGTCTAATAAGTGGTCGATCCTAAAACCTACTTGTTACATTAATACCATTTGTACATTATCAAAAAGTGTGGAGATGTAAAGATAATATTGCTGAAGCCCAAACTGAGCGGAAAGTTGTGAAGAGCTATAAAGAATTTTAAGCATTACTGTTTCCTAATGCATTGCAAGAAAATACTATTAACATAAGCTTACCAAATCAAGCCCTTGTATTTTTCAATCCCCCTTTTGTGTAATAAAATTGCAATCCTTAAGTACATTTCCTCAGAATAATTACTCTTTATGTGTTTATGAACATTTACATAACAAAGGATCTTATTATGTACTCACCATACTCAGGGTACGGCGTGTTTGTGTCCCAAAATTTATTACGTACCTGAAAACAAAGCAGAAACACAGTTATTAAACTCTTTGACCCAAAAGTGAATGTGAAAATTAATTGGCTTCTTTGAAGACAAATTGCTTGGCTCCAAAGCAAAGCACGCCAAAAGACAATTGACAATTTATGACGACACCTGAGAAAAGAATAAAAAGAGATTAATAATGCCATCCTGGTGCGTGCAATTTCAAAAGATTTTCTAACATCGTACTCATTATCCCATGAACAATATACTCAAAGAACAAAGTACTGTGATATAGGATGAGCTAGGCAGACAATAAATTAGAGTGTCTTTCAAACAGGCTATCTGCAGGACAAAGACTGTAGGCGGCGAGGTAAACGACCCAACTTCAATATAAGCATGACACCTTCCAGTTGTAAAATAAGGGAGCAAGTGTTAGTTCGAGTCTGTTGCAAATTTTCACCTGATCTGGGAAACAGAGACAGGGATAAGTGCTTTCTGGGTTCGAGATTGCCTAGAACAGTATGCCTTTGTTCAGATTAAACTCTCTCTTCACAAATGTCATCTGGTTCAATTTGCCTTTCATTTCACTTTTCTTCATGACATTCTCATCTGATGAAACATGCGAGAAAACAGCCTAGACTTCGGATCATTCACTAATTGGGAATCGAAGACAAGATGTGTTTTAACTTCTGCGGAAGCAGCAATCACTAATTGACATAATATGCTCTCTGACGGAAGCGCTGGCTTATAGCCGCTAAGATTTTCAATGATCTAGAATGTGCTAGATGCGGGAGAGGAGAAACTTACAGGAGATTCTAATTATATGTTGATGGCGCTTCTATGTTTACTTTCGGCGAGAGCGCTACCGCGTCTAAAGTTTCTGGTCTAGACGCATAGCAAAGTTCTAAATATGTTTTTTTTTGTGTAATTTAGCGTTCTGCAAGGTCAAGTAACATCGGACTATGAATGAAATTATGCTATTCTCTATCTATCTATCCAACTACCGGCGCCAAATACTCGGTAAGTTTGGGAAAATCATAATTTTAACAAACATGCATTACATACGTATGTAAATGATCATTGAACTGAAGTTAAATCCAATAAAAAATATTTATGTATACCAAACACAAAATTTCAAATATATCTACTAGCACTGTCAATTAAGAAAAACAGTTATAAATCAACGTGAATAAAACATTATCTGTTAGCAGCCAAGCTAAACTGTTAATAACTACTTTAAAATATGCCTTTTTATTTTATTTATTTGTCCGTATTTACGTACCTCAACGTTATGCTTTATCAGACGGTGAATTTAATGGTTGAAGTGATGCTGAAATGCGTTAAGGATCCGTAGAGCTTATAGTTACCCGACATTTACCTTTCAGGATAAGGGAAAACCTAGAAAACCCCCTACCCAGATAACTTCCCGCGGCCAGGACTCGAACTCTGGACGTGAGGCAGATAACGCCATCACCTACGGCATAGTGTAGGGCTATACGTTCTTGTGCTAGGCTAAAGAGTTAAAAACAAACTGAATCAAATATTTCCTCTGGGTCTAACGGGCAGGCTAAATATTTAAAAGAACACCTAATTCAGAAATTCTCTGACTATTAACTATATCAAACAATTAAAAATAAGCCTAGTTAAATACGTCTTCTCAAACTATCAGCCAGGTTAAAGACATAAAAACAACTTGATTGAAATGTGTCTTCCTGGTCTAATAGCCAGGTCAAAGAGTTAAATGTATTGTGATTCATACATACACTCTCTGGCTACCAGCCTAGTGAAAGAGCAAAAGCAAATTCATCCTAAATATATATTTATTCTCGAGCAATCTGTCAGGTTCCAACGTTAAAACCAACCTGTTTCACGCACACACGCACACACACACGCGCACGCGCGCGTCTTTGTAGGCTATGAGCTACCAGCCAGGTTACAGAGCTAAAAACAACGGCTCTGAGGTAGTTACAGATCCTATTTAACCCTATGTTAGGCGTATGGATGACAGGTGTCATCCAGTACTTTTCTCCTAAACGTTTTAGGAATCTATTAGTACTATGCTCTGTGTACCTTTCAGACGAATGTTTAATTACAATTCAGTCTAGCTAAAGGAGCTGCTCTCGAACGTCGTGTTTGTGGTCAAGTAATTCTGCAATGTGAATGACCTTGTCATCCACACGCCCAGTTGCATTCCATTGTAAGGGCCTATTTGTATACTATAATGGCTCCGTTTCGAAGTGTTAATAGCATTTTGTTTGGCACCGTAAACAATGGTTCCTTTATAAGTGATTGTTGCTGATCTAGTGTGTCTGGAGGATCGCGAATTGGCCTTGAATTCTGTTATTTGAAAATGAGAGCGGTTTGTATTGAGATGCATTAGATTTGACGATTTGAGACAGAAATACACGCAGAGACATAGACAAGCCATCTTCAGAGGAGAATTACTTGAAATTACCGTAAACAGTTTTCAGAAAAGGACTATTTCCCTTGAATACATTACCACCGATGAGCAGTTACTGACATTTAAATGAAACTGTATCTTTCAGCAGTATATTACAAATAAGCAATAAAAGTGTAATGTTAAAATATTTGCCCTTGCGAATGCCAAACAACATACACTAAAATATTGAATCATATGTGCTTATGCTACCTTGAGGTCCCTATCTGCAAAACATTAATTCTCAAGCAACGGTTCTGCGATTAGTTGAACTAATCAGAGCGACAAATATAAACATCACTGCTGACAATTGGTTTTCATTGTAATTCTTGCCAATAATTTGCTCATTGAAAAGAAACTCGCTTACCTCGGAACCATGAGGAGCAACAAGAGAGAAATTGCAGAAAGTCATTGCCAAGTAAACAAAGAGAATAAATCTCGTCTCCACTTGGATTTCAAAAAGACATAACTCTGGTTTAATATTGTCCAAAAAAGAACAAAAGTGTTGAAATTTTATTCACTATGCACCATAACAGAGCAATGGCTGAAGATAAGTGCGACAAAAGTAAACCGGAATTGCTGAATTAATATTTAATTACAATTATAAAATTTGATGTAGAAAAGCTACTGTCAGCAAGTCATTCTAGTTGTAAAAATATTTCTACAAATATAATGTATTAGTTACTATTACAAAACCCTCTCAAAATGAATTACAATACCTGAATGACACTTGTCCTCCACGTGCCTAATCACGTAAGTGAAAAGGGTGCGTCTACTGCAGAATTAATGATAGTTGTAAATTGTTACCATAGCTGTACTTCTTACAAACACGCATTGCTTTCTTTTCCACCTTTAAATATGCAAATAAATTGTTTTATTCTATCTATTAATTCCATAACAATATTACACCAGAAATATACGTTTTTGTCCACGTATACCCCGCCTTTAACTCCAGTGGTCATATCGGCGACCGTTCTCCTTTGGAATATGTCGAAGGTGTTAACTCGTAATCGTTGGGTTTTAATCATTAGATCACGCACACATTCCACTCTCATTCATACTTCCAGACTCTGGGGAACATGGGGAATTATCTTGATCGGAGAAGAATATCCATCCCCCCACCGTGAATCGAACCCTAGACCCATTACACGGCAGGCAGGTGTTCTACCAACTGAGCTACGGGAATAGCCAAGTACACTTTGTGGTAAAAAAGACAAAAAGGTGATGTTTACAAACAAAATGCTTGTTCGTGTGCCAGAGAAACATAAATAAACAAAAGGTCTGTTCAGTACCAAACTTGATATTATGTACTCACACTTTCTCAGATATCTTCTTTCAAATCTAGCTCATACGAATATAAAATGCATTTGAGTATGAGTGCGTGCACGCTTGTGTAGTAATGCCGTAGTCTGCATATTTACAGTAATTAATATGCCAGTACTTAAACTTATATTGAATGGCTTTGGCTGCTGAGAATCGAAAGAACGGAACTCAAGCTTGAAAAATCCTTTCCCTAAGGACATTCAAATGAATTACTGGACACGTCTCTCAAATACTAAAGTAATAAAAACGTACTTGATATAAACTGTACATTTTAAAGAGTTCTAGTTCCTTCTTATTTCCCCTTTTTCTCTTCTTTTTTCATACGTACAATTCAGCTTACAGAATATTAAAACATACTTTCTGTTTATTATATTACCAAAATGAAATATAATAAATACATTTTAATCCAAATCATTACAGTTGGCTTTGACGAGATCAAAATATACCAATATTTCATGTTATGTTCTGGTAGGCATTAAGAATGTTTTGTAAAATTCCTTACCAAGTATTCTTTGATGTTTCATTTAAATAGGTAGTTTGATATTTTATCATTGTTATGAAAAAGTACATATACCATCCAATTTTAACTGGTAAAGAACGTCAGTTGAATCCTTATATTGAATTCCTTTTACGGGCGTTAAGAACGCGGTGTATTTGAAAATGTTAACCCAGAGAGTAAAATTTCCATTGAAATATAAAATTCACCTGCGGCATGGAAACCTGTTTCGCATTTGACTACATAGTACATTCATAACCTGCTCCACGGAGCGCTCTATGAAACTTTTACTTGCCAATTAACTGGCAGACATACAGTGGATGTTAATTTCACTTTCCATGTGTATTGCACAAAAGAAGTATGAACCGACCTCGCTTGTGGATGAGCGCAGAGTTGATTTGATAATATGGACAAAAAAGTATTAGGGAGGGAGTTGATATTGGGCCTTTGATCTTTCAACCACAAAATTTCTTTTATCTCTTACATAAATGGTCTTTATCCACAGAATGCGGCTGGACTGCACATTATTTGCGGGCATATTTCCACGTTTTTCATGCGGAAGGCTTAATAATTACCCAGGCATAGTTCCAGAAAGAATCACAAGCAAGTTTGTAGATTATTTTAGAGGAGTATAGTTTACGAACAACTGACGGCTCTATTCATCCACACTTCATTACGAAGAAGTGATTTAGTTCTGCAATGCTGTCCACATGTGTATAATAATATTTTGCATTCTAAACTCTAAAATATGTTACAGTTTACATTTATACAACAACGCAATGGGACTGCATTTTTTGTAGTTAACTTCTAGAATCTACATATACATGAGGATAATTCAGGAAATAACGACCTTTGCACATTCCCGTTGCGTTAACGCATTTCTATCCGAGGTCGAGTAGTTTCTACATCTCTTCTCGCTGTTGCTCGAGTTTCATAGAAAACAGTTATTGGTCATTCTGTGATTGCTTGGAGGAACTGTGCGGCGCAATGTCCCGCCTAGTCTAAGGTGAGAGGTATTATTCAATTTTTGAAATGATAAGAAGTTGAAACCTATAGAAATATAGCGTGAACTAAAGGGTTGTATGAAATGAAGAGGAAAATGTGAGAAAGTGGAGTGAAATGTTCAATAAAGGGCTAACAAGTATGTATGACAAAACTCCAAATGAACGTTGGTCATTTAAGAATGATTTCAGAAATAAAAAGTACAACGTTGTATATCACTTTCAAGAGATGATGAATTTTATGTATGAGGACGTTGTATATTATAGATGCTTCTGTGTCACAGAGAAAAGTTGTTGGCAGTTATACTAAAGCGGTTATGTTTGAGTTGGAACGTTGGTATATGGGGAACAATGTTCTATATCGTAAGTTTCTATAGTGAAATGGCGGACTTGACAAGAAGTGGTATTAAAGCGATAAAGGTAGGACAAGGAGCGTTGATCTTTACTGGCCCTTAAGAAACAATGTAGATGACATGTTCTGTTTTTTGCAAAATGTATGTAGGCTATTTAAAGGTCTGTAGGTATCTTTCGTTTATAAGTTAACATTATTTTAATATATAAAGCAAATATTAAAACATAAACAATGTGCAAACTTATTCCACATGTGAAATACATATTTATTCCACTGTATCACATAAAAACCATCAATATTTTCATGAAATATCATAATTCTTAATAGTGGAACAATGTATATAGATACAGTTGTGGTTAAATATAATTTTGCTAATTATAAAAACAATTAAAACTGTCTATTCCCGCTAGAATGGAGTTTTTTTCCTCTTAAAATGAGATAAATGGTATACAACGTTATTTTGTAAAATACTTTAAATGTTAATATTAATTAATAAAGCAGATAAAATAACAGGCGTTTGTAAGAATAAGTTTTACAAGAGCGATTAGAGCAGTGTTTCTCAAACTCTTCTGTCTCAAAGACCTCCTTATCATCTAACAACGTGTTCGCGGAACCCCATAGTTTGGCAAGTCATTTTATATGAACGAGTCGACTTTTAGTTAAACTTTATAATTGGAATTTAAATAATTACTGTATATAAAATTTAATATATTTTCTTGTATATTTAGTTTTAAATTTAATTAATAATAGTTTAAAAATTAAAGTTAAAGTAAATAAAATAAATTTGTGCATAAAATGCATTTTAAATAAAATATATATTTTAAAATTGTATTTCATAAATTATTTTTCTCCACTTTGAAGTAAATTTTATACAAGTTTGCCTAACTATCTTTTTATTTAACTTTAGCCTTACATCAGAAAAAATTTGAAATGCCACTCTATTTGGACTACCCAAGGATTTATAACGTTAAGCACAACATGTTATAAAAATGAATTTATTTTCCATATAAAGAAACCATTTTTAAATATATAAAAAGGTTACTCATCATGTTCTGTATCCACCATTTAGCCATTTCACCAAAGTTAATATTGAGTTGTTACAACATCAGTTTTATGTGGAAAAAGCTTGAAACTTTGTTCATTGGAATGTACTAATGTGAGCAATGCAACTGCCTTTTTGATTGGGTAAGCGCAGTTAAAGTAGGCATAATGTTCGTGATTTTTACTCTTAAGTCAGGTTCTACATTGGCAAGTCTGTCTCTCTTCAATTTTTTTGATGTTGCACAACACTGAAAATGTTTGCTCGCACAGATAGGTGATTGTGGTAGAAAGTTCATTAAATTCACTCTGCGCCAGAAACCAAAATTTTGCAAGTACATTTTCCTGGTACAGAACCTTCCATCCGTTTCTGTTAAATAACTCTATTATTTGGTCCTGTTCTTTTTCCGAAAGTCTATCAATGCTGCCTATGTCTTTATTCTGGAAAGGATACTTTATCCACGCATTCTGATCATCTGCCGGTGCTGGAAAGTACTTACTCAAAGTTTTAGATAGTCCATTCAAGTGTTCTACTATTGCTTCTTTAATATTTTTAGGCAACGTTTCTTCTGATGAAATCAGAAATTGTTTCAAAGTAGAAAAGGAGCCTAAGGATTTCTTTTCTACACGATCTTTCCACACTTGAAGTTTTCCTATCATCGCTTCAATTTTCTCATGAATCGCGAAAACATCTGGATTTGGTCCTTGCAATTTTTGGTTTAGTTTATTTAACCTCATGTAGTTCACAATTTAAACAACACCTTCTACGGTTTCCTTCAAATCGGGCGGAATTCTTTTTAGAGCCAACGCCTCTCTATGTATCGAGCAATGAGTTCAATTAACCTCAGGGATGACAGCTTGAAATCGAGCTTTCAATCCAGTGTTGTGTCCAGACATTGTTGCAGCTTACGCCTCTACAAACTTTCCACTCAAGACCTTGCTCTGAAATAATCCATCAAGTGTCTTAAAGACATCCTCAGCAGTATTATGCAAGCCTTCCCTACAAAACAATAGGTCTTCAACAAGCTCCTTCTCGTGTTCGTATCGTACAAAAGCTAACAAATGAGACTTGTCAGTGAAATCAGTGCTTTCGTGAAGTTGAAATACGCTGTGGTCGATTTTATCCTCACAATTAGGCTGGTCAAGGACATTTTGAGACATATCAACAATTCTACGTTTAACTAAATCATTAGATAGTGGGACTGTGTTAAGCTCTTTGGCAGCCGAGTCACCAATCATTATGCTACACATTTTTTAGCTGCTGGCAATATTAATTCCTCAGCAATGTTAAAAGGCTTGCCACTAATGGCAGTGAGTAGCGTTACGTCATAGCAAGCTAGTATTGCTTTTTCACTACTGGTTTCGGTAGAATATATTTTTTATTTTAGGTTTACTCATTTTAACTCTTTACCTTTTATTTTAAAATAATAAAGCGTCTTACCAATGCAATCCAGATGATTCGTCTCTAAATGTCTTTGCGGCTTAGCAGGCCTCATTGCATCATTGGACGATATATCATAACACAAAACACATTGAGGTTTTATTCATCTTCAGTTCTAGTTCGAAAAAATACGAAACTTAAATATTCTTCGTTGTTTTTTCGCCGTTTTACTGTTCTCAGGTCGGCAGAACCGCAATTAGTTATACTAGTAGGTTCACTACTACAATTTGCCTCTTGATCACCAGTTACTGTTGGCTTACGTTTAATTGATCCAGTCTGTAACCAACGAATGATTCATGCTGAACGACGCGAATTAATTCTTACTATTCACAATTACAAACCGCCAGGACAATCAAACACTATCATCACTGGCTTCAACGCAGCGAGAACGACTGGTTTGTTGTGCATGTGCACGTGCAGTCGGTGCTAGTGACAGCGCTGACTCAGACCTCTGCGCTCAGGCTAGGCTGACTTCACCCACACCGCAGCTAACCGCTCACGTTCAGTACGGTTGTGTCGCTTCTATTATAACGCTACACTACACGCTCCTAACTGTTACGTTGATTGCACCTCTCAGCTACGTTACATCAATACGACATAGCTGCCTAAAATTGTTAAGTAAAACGTATGTAGTTCGGCACGGAGCAGTTAAGTGACTCAGTAAATTCAATTCTACGTTTTCTATAGTTTTAATTCAACATTGTTATTTGACTTAAGGGACCCACTCGTGGAATCACTGAAATCCCCTGGCGCACCCCCGTGGGTCCGCGAACCACACTTTGAAAAACACTGGACTAGAGAAAGTCATGTTATCAATCTTTTTCTGGATTACTAAGAGCCTATGACTGCCTCAAGAAACATATACACAAGTGTGGCACAGTAGAATCTTCTATATTTTTTTTTTTTTTTTTTTTTTTTTTCGGTGAACTCCTAGACCATTGTCCAGCTTTCGATTATTATACGAACCTACAATTAAAATACTGGAGTACAAGAGAGTGAATGGTTTTTCATTGCCAACTACCCAACATTAGACACCACCAACCAAGCACAATGTAATATCTCATACTCAGTTTATGAATTGCAGTCGGAGTGCAGGCATGGTCAGTTGCTTGACGTTCAGTCCTAATGACATATGGTTCTAAGAGTGCCTCACTGGTCTAAGGAATTACTATTTCAAGCAGCGCCTTTCTTTAGCAGTGCGATATTTATAAGTAAATTTTGGGCTATTTGGGCTTTTTACCGAAATAAAACATGATTTGATACGTAAGAACTGCAGCAAACAAGAACAAGCTGGTTTCTTAACGACCTCCGCAAACAGTTGCCAAAATTGCTTATATTTAGGGTTTCTCCAGATAATCTGGCGTGTTGCGCTCATATGCATTTCTCAGCTCACTCAAATACAACCAATTATTGCAAATTTTATTGTTCCATCTACATTAGACATGTTAAAAGAGAAGGAAATGGATGAAAATAATAATATTATATATTTACTTGTAGATATAATGGCAATGGGAGAACAAACAAGCTTAAGTAGCAGTCACAATGTTTTAAGAGCTGCTCTTATGTGATAGATTTGGCATACCGTTCTCTTCGTATGCCCTGGAGAACAAAAACGAGCAATGACTTCTAATTTGGGAACATATGTGTATAGGACATTTTTAAACAGCAAGGAATATTTAGTAAATGGTCAAACCTAAAAGAATTATTGAGGTAAATTTTACGTTTTAAGGTAGTCTACAATTCTTATGGGAGGCTATTCCGTAAAATTCAAAATATGCATTTTACTTTTGTTGAAAATATCTTAAAATCTGGCATTTTACTGAAAATCGATAGAGCTTTTCATGAGAAAGTAAACATTTTTAAAATGCTATCCATGTAAACGGTAGTTTGAATTACAAAAGTATTTTATATCCACGTGTAATATCCTTAGAAAATACTGATCTTCAATACCAGGTTCAATATTACCATAATAATTTTCGTTTTTTAGTTATTCTACCCCCCCCCCCTCACAGAGAGAGATGGAAAGAAAAGGAGTCTCAAAACATGTATTCCCGGAGAAATCTCAGTATATATATTAGAGTGTTAGAGATATCAAAATAATTAAATGAATAAATAAATATCCTTCGTCACGCTTATAAAAGAACAGCATTTACAACAGACAGGAACAGCTTTGTAAGGGAACTTAAATTTGAAAATAAAATTTTTTCATATAATACAAGTCAATATCATGAAATAACCGTAGAATTTATGCTTTACAGATTTGTTCTGTGTTAAGCTGAATGTAGCCGCTTCTTATACAGTGTAATAACAGCGTGAGAGATGCTAGTTTAATTGGCCGAGTTCAGAGGAAGGGAAATTTGGTTTGATTTCGTTCGGTTCAGTTCACTTTTGTTCCTGCGGTGCATAAAATTAAGGTTTTGTTATTCCTGCGGGAGTTTGTAAGAAATCTGCCTTTGCTTCAGTGAACAGCAATACCAACTTCTGACCACACGGTGGAGATGACCGCAATTGTTTTGCTAGTGATGATGGTTTTTGTGTTTGCTGGGCCGAAAACGGGGAAGTGGACCAAGAAAAAGAGAGGAAGGAGTGAAGAAAAAACCATCGTTATGGCGGAGAATGCGAGAGTAGAAATGTAGAAATTGTAAAGGCAGCTCAGGGTAAGACAAAAGCAGAAAAGATGGGAGAGCAAGAAAAGGACACACAAAGTTTGCTGAAAAGAGAAAAAGAATGTGAAAGCAGTGGTGTGCTTTTCGACTTTTAGGAAGGAGGAAGTAGAAAGTTTGAAAGGAAACGGAGATTTAATAGACACTTTCCTGATTTATTAAAAAAGGAATTTGGAGAGCCTAGTAAGGTCACGCTGCGGCTTAGGGCAGGCAACGCGTGCAGCTTCAAACTCGTGCAAAGACTGCGCTCAGTTTATACTCAACTGCTCTTCTTTAACACATTAAAAAGTTTAAAAGGAAAGGAAATAAGATCTAATGCATAGCTCACGTCTTGCTCTCACACATTGAAAATTTCCAAGCACCCATACAACGAGTAGATGTCATTTATATACAAGGACAATACGAAAAATACGGTGTGTTATATTAACATGATTTTTGTACCCATTGTTAAAAAAATATATTGTTTAAGAAAGCTTATTCCTCACGTTAATCTAGAAACCAACATTTGTAGAAATACATTTGTTGAAATATCCTTGTAGATACATGGTGATATTGTAATCAGTAGATCTAACGGATTTTTTCTTTCTTTGTTTCTTTCTTGGTTTGTTTGTTTCTTTCTTTCTTTTTTTGTAATTTACATCCTCCAACATTATGTCATGTCGGATAATGAATGGAATGCGTGAAATTATGCTTAAATGAGCCCAGGGTCCATAGAACTTAGAGTTACCTGATATTCGTCTTTCAGGATAAGTGAAAACCCAGGAAAAAGCCATATTCATATAGCTCACCCTGACTGAGATACGAACTCGGGACATCTTTAATGTGAGGCAGACGCAGTACGATCTACGCTTAATGGATAGCCATAATTTTTATTGATATAGTCGCTTTCTGACGCTGTGTATGACTCAAAGATAGAAAGCAAAGAAAAATAAAGCTGATAATGGATATTCAATTTATAAAGTTAAATGTTTTGTTTCGAAATGAAGAGAACGTGAAAAAGCTATTCCCAGCAAATTCAAGATATATGCTAATTTGTCATGAAAATATCACAAGCATTTGGTGCCTTAATCAGAATAGTTGGAGCCATTTTAAATGTACAAAACATAGTTTTGTGTTCCGTGTAAGGCTCAGTACAGGCTGGGAGATTACTTCGTGTCGAAAAGAAGATGACCAACTTAAATAACAATTTTGATATTTAACATGCCCTTCACACACACGCGCCCGCGCGCGGGTATACGTGCAACGGCACAGTTTTATCTAAAAATGGTTTTTGGATCACGGGACTTCAAAACATGTATTTCCACTGAAACTTCTGTATGGAATTTCTGAATGGAATGCAATGCCTTCTCTAACTACTATGTATGTAATGAGGAAAGTACTTATATTTAATAGAGTTAAGGTTTTATGATGGTTTCAGCAGGAAAAAATAAAGTTCACACATTTCGTTGCATTGCAATTTAAATACGAAACTGCCAACCCAAGTCTTATTTTCTCATGCAGCCAATAATCTGCTGTCTTCTTTTATCTTCACTTTCTTCCTTGAGCGCCCTGTTTCTCCACGATTTACCTCTTTTGCTTTGCACAAATCAATTTAGGCAAAACGACTTGCAAAAGCTTCCTCCTTAGACGGAGGTGGTTATATTTCGCCCTCTCGCTATCATCTTCGGTAGGAAGATATTTACCCACACACTATATTTGATTTTTATTTCATGAAATCAAATTTTAAATCAAAGAAGTCGTTCGCACAAAATTCTGTACTCACTCTTCCATAAAGTTATTTTTCTATGCATTGTTCGTCGAAGTAAACTCTTATTGCACATATTGTATGCATTCCGTTACAGGTATAGGAAACAGTATGCTATAGTGGAGGTCAAATTCTTAAAACTAGTGTTGTTATGTATTGGCTTCGAAATTCCATGTTCTTTGACCGCGAGAAAAATAAAATAGCCACCTAGCATTTGAAAAAGTATTAAGTATCCCAGGGCCGGCAAGATGAACACCAGAGGTGCGAAATGCTTTACCCCTTCACTCGCCCCTTCCCTTTTCCTTCTATCTAGCATCCAAACAGAAGGTAACGTGTGCCACAGCGGAGTCTTTCGGATTTTGGATGCAATTTTCTTAAGGTTTGTCTGGCTTAACTTGAAACATGACCTACTTAGCGCTACGCATCCTGTGACAAGGGATGGGTGAAAATTTTATAAACGCATTGTCACTGCTATCCGCGACTGCCTAGTCTCCGTCAGACAGCGACAGATGCTGCAATCAGTGCAGGGCTTGCTTATTTACAAACAGTGCTTTATATTAGCAGTGAAATATCCTAATAATAGAAATATGGTATCGAAATCGGTGTTGTACGAGATAATTATGAGAAACAAAGATAAGTTCAAATTGTATACAATTGACTCCATAGCTGAATTAAATGGACATACCTTATCTCAGTGTTATTGTGATAGGAATGCTATCGAGCCAATATGGGCACAGATCAATGAAGGAGGTAGAAAAGATGCACTGGGGAAAATACGGATTAATTGATATGTTGGACAATTTCATCCTAAATTAAGAAGAAAGTGACTTTCCAAAAATCCCTATTGGATGGTATATCTATACTACCGCCATCTACAAGTAGTTTTTAAAGCGCTGCGCTTGAAAGTATTAAAGGGATAGCTACAAAATAATCACGCGGAATCAGTCGGAATATTGCATGAAAGAAATGCGATTTGGGATTAAGCAGTCTTGTGGGGGCAACAACGCGTTCTCTTCCCCCCTCTCACATTCTAACGCCCATGTTTCAAGATAAACCAGACAGACTGTACATAGAAGTGATGAGATGTGGGATTACGCAATCATGAACGGCAACAGTGCGCTCTCTCTCTAATTCCCATGTTTCAAGATAAACCAGACTGTACATAGAAGTGATGCGATGTGGGATTAGCAGCCATAGGTTACCTACAACAGCGCGGGCAATAGTGCGCTCTCTCTGTAATTCCCGTGTTTCAAGATACACCAGACGAACTGTAGTAAGGAATCAAATGTAGACTTTTGAACTGAAGAGTTGAAAGTAAAGCACAAAGAGGGTAAAGGACACTACAGAATATAAGTGAAGGACATAGTGACAATGTTATACGGCTCGTATTGGCATTGTATGAGAAACCTCTCTCTCGCCACATTACTGTCCATAGCCAAATATTAAGCTGACAAAAGTAATTCTATAGAACTAACATGTTTATTAACTGTGTTTTGTTTTGGAGTCTAATTATTTCCCTTGTGCTGCTAAAGATATTTAAATACTTTGCATAATGTATTCTTTTAAAGTAGACGTCACAATCTATCCAAAAGTTCATTGAAATTGTTTACAAGGTTGTACGTTACTAAATAACGCTTGCAAATAGACGCAGCTTGAGAAAATGCGTGTACAAATCTAAACCATGTTTTCCTGAACAGCGCAACGGCGTGTTGCTTTGAAGGTTTATAGGTTCCAATATGAATCGCATTGACCCTCCTTAGGGTAGGGTAGACTGCCACGCGACTATAAACAGAACGAACCGGTTTAGTTGGCTGTGTTTAAGTGTTTGTTGAAAATGGTGGGGACATGAGGAAGGGTAAATTCACACTTAGAACGCCCTCCTGAAGTATCCATTTGAAAATAAAAACCAGTAACAAATAACATCCCTGAAATGGATAACGTCGAAAAAATAAGGTACAAACTATGTGATTTTGCAATATGTGCAAAACAATTGCAAGAGATTATTATCTGCAGCTGTTACATGTTATAAAAATGTCAGTCGCGATGAAGATCATTTAAAGGCCTATTCACAGATAGTTCCGGATAAACATTTTATTTATCATGCAAATATCTAAAACATGCAATATTTTATTCCTTTATAAAAAATTTTAAATAGCAATTACTCCACGTAAACAGTGGGACCTTTGATTTTGATATCCTAGATGCCGCAGCTTTAGAAGTCACGAAAACTCAATATCAACTTAGGTAAGAGTTGTAACCGTTGTTTTGCTTTAGGACCTGAGAGTTTAAAAATGTTTAAATATGTGGTTTGAGGATCGATATGGAAAAGTGTGAAATTCAATGGGTCATGAGATGATGCAATATCTATACAGGATGGTGTAATGTTTTATTATTGGTAGTTGCAAAAGTAATATTACTTAATGTGTTGACGTGGACCACTGAAAAGAAGTTTATTTGGTAGTTATAGAAAAGAGAAGGAGAAATCAATAATTTTGGTAAAAAAGCTAGGAAAGAAGGCGTCTTTTAATGGAAGAATGTTAAGGTGAAGAGACGTAAATCAGTATCGTGACGAAACCTTGTAAAAGAGTTAATATCCGTTTTCTGTTAATTGTAACCAAGGTATACAATACTATTGTCAAGTTTTATACGAAAAGTTGTATAAGTACAAAAATTAAATTGAATATCTTGATATGTTTAAAGTAAAAGAAATGTATTGTTTTCGAAGTATATTTAGAAAATGTATCCTTTCTCTAGCAACCACGCCTGAAAACAAAGAGTTCTCATGGCTCAGACTGAAGCAGATCCGGAAATATTTTAGATTCATCGGTACATCGGAGTGCCATATAGGATCAAGATGAGTTAGCAACTTTCGTCATCGTCATGGTCATTACGGTGGTCTGAATACAACCCACGAACTCAGGTGCAACGCAGGACGACATCAGGTGAGAATAAAACCGTTGCAGAGTTATGCTGGTCATAAACGCGTAGGCCGAGACTTGTGAAACCTTGTAAAACTCTGGATCTTTTTGTACTGCAATTCTTTTTCATCCTTCATTTTTATAGACCTCAGAACATGTATTTAGGTGTATGTTTATGGAGTTTTACAGTTATGTACTTATATGTTAGCAATTGAGGTAATCTCACATTTTGAAACAGAAATTATAACCGCATTACTAATACCAAAATTAACTGGAACTTATACTGTGTGATTTTCATACACTGCGCGCCTAGAAACGAATAGTTCAAATTTGTATTTATTGCACCTCATTTACTCCAAATATTTGCCTATTTGGTATGAAAACAAAACTTCGCTGGGCATTCTATTGAATATTGTTTTTAAATTTAATGGATTTATTTTAATAGTTTCAGTAGCGTTTAAATTACACCGAAATTCTACATTATACACTATAACATGAAATATTGTAGAATCCAATAGATATATTCCGATATAATTATCAGTGGAAGATCCAGAAATATTGCTATTTTGATGAAAATGGATTTAAACAAAGTTTTATTGCAAACATCTCAATCATGAATGCAATTAAACATCCAAGGAATATTGGATAAACATTATTATAACTTCTGTAGAGTTAGGATGAAACAACTCCAAAAATGTAGATTTTTAAAGAATAGTCTACAACGCGAAATTGAGAATTTGAGTTTTATTTATGGCCGCCCTATAATTGCTGTGATT
Source organism: Mantis religiosa (assembly GCA_030765055.1). Taxonomy (NCBI): domain Eukaryota; kingdom Metazoa; phylum Arthropoda; class Insecta; order Mantodea; family Mantidae; genus Mantis; species Mantis religiosa. Next base: position 371,769,392 of record CM060950.1, read on the forward strand.
CTTGGTGGCTTATTCTATATTTGACGTGAAAAATTGCTTAATTTTATCCACAGGCCTTTCTATTAGCCTTGAGACCTTTTCGGTGCCGTAAATCTACGACTGAGGCCACCAGATTTTCTCCCTTCTAAAGGAAGACATGCTAAGATTTTTAAGGCCGAAAAAATCCATCGTCCAACCCGGATTGAATCCGTGACCTTGGGGATCAGGGGTTAGCACATTACTCCCAGACCACGAAGAAGACCGTCTGCAATATGTGTAACTATAGTCATAACTTAAAGCACAAGTTTAGAAACCCAAAATAAAAGTGTTCATATAATTTTTTGATCGAAATGATCAATAATGCTTCAGAGACGATTCAAAGCTGATAATTTCGTGGGCTTTCGCAACCAAAATATCTGTTCAGGGAATAAACTGTGTCAAGTTTTTTTTTAATTTTATTTTTTATATAGCAAACTCTATCCTCTTAAGTTCCTTAGAAATAAAAGTCTGATGTGCTGCACACACAGGACTTGCTATCCCTACAATTTACTTTTAAATCTATTATGTAAATTATTCAACTAGTTTTATATATGTTCTTAATCGTGAGGAATGCAAGACATACACGAAGTATAGATAGGAAGTTTGGTAGTCAAACATTCAAAGAGAAGTTTGATAATGTATTCCACACTTGATATTTTAAATACTCACTGCATTAACGAAGAAAGAAACAGAAGTACGCACGTAACACTTATAGTGTACAACTTGAAATTTTCGAAATTCCTACTAACAAAGGGTAGGAAACGACTCGCAAACGACTACGGCTACAAAAGAGTGATTTACCATATGTTGCACGTTTACAAATGCTGTATACAATTTTCTGAAGCAATTTGTGTCTATCGGATTTGTTTTCATTTTTATATAAAGTTTACTTATAATTAAAAGGACTTTACAACTATTTACAGGCATTTCAGTATATTAATATTGTTAATATGATGAGCATATGAAGTTTTAAGCAAAATTGTTACAGTTGTTTTTGAGAAAATAGAAAATTAGATACAAATGTTCCACGTAAGATCATTTTGGAGTGAGGCGGATTTTCTTGAACATTCCGTATGACATCCTTCGAAAGCGGGTATTTAAATACCATGTTTGCTACTGTGGTTTTATCTAGTTGTGTATGTACTTCTTGTTAGCACTTCAATGCCATGATCTAGTCCAATATTAACCATTACTTCACTTAGTACTCACGACGGAGCGGTGTAATAAAATATGCGCGCAGCCTCTATTTCTGTCCATTTCACTTGTTGGGGAGCTGACCACAAGACCTCTGTAATCTCTTGCAATAGCAGCACTCACTATGCGACACTAGCCGTCACAAACCAATTCGTGCGCTTCTATAGCGTAGGTGGTAGCCTGTCTGTCTCACGTTCAAGAGGTCACGAAATCGTTAAGATTTATCGAGATAAGATTTTCCTGTGGTATTTCTATATCCTGAAAGATGAATATTGGGTAGTTCTATGTCTATGGATCCTGGGATAATTTGGGCATCATTTTATCCATTTTATTCATCGTCTGACAAGACTTAATGTTGTAGGACCTTAAATACACAAACACACACACACACACACACACACACACACACACACACACACACACACACACACACACACACTCTCTCACACACAGGCTCACACAAAACCTTACAACAAACCCTTTGTCTCATTAGAATCACACTGTCAGTATTTGGTTCACACGTTACGAGCATGCCCACTTATAAAGGCAACCGCTGGACTTTTAGAGGGAATTCTAAAGTGTTCGAGAGGTAGGGAGATAGGAAGTTCCAGAAGAATCCCGTTATCTCTTGGATAGTGCTTTGAGTGTTTACGCTAGGTGGGAGCGTTATGCTGTCTGCTTACCTCCTTACACGATCGAATAAATCGCCACCTCAGGTATCTATTAGACTTATCGCTTTTGATTGTTCACGCATACCAAATTATTCTAAAAATAAGTTCATTCTGGTGGCAGTTAGACCTCAAAACGTGTAGTTTTGATTGAAATGCCAACCCTGAATATTTGGGTGCAATATATTATCTACCTCCTTTACCTATTAGCTACGAAAATAAAAGTATCTTTCAATAATCTTTAAACATGTTAAAAAGGAATTCTTAAATAATCATAATCACAATTAAATAAATATGACCTCTCTTGAAAGGAAACCCCGAACGCGCAAATTTAAAATCCAATTAAACATATGAAACAAAAGATTCAAGGATGCTATTTTGAAATTAGAAAATCAGGTACTTAAGACAGTATTATTGTTAGCAGGCATTTTCAGAAAACAACACAGGCGTGTTAACACTTTAGTACCGAATTTAAAAAGTATAATATTTGGCATCATATGATATATTTTGTTTGTGACTCCTTCTTCTTAAACTTCTTATGTGATTAAGTCCTGAGATAACTGGGATGTCTTCAATGTCTATATACAGATGTATTTTTAATATAAATGAAACTAATTTTCCCTCCTCTTTATTTGTTTTAACATTTATTCATTTACGCATAAATCTGTGTTTGGTTCCGCTTTTAGATAAATGGTATATACTCTTTGTCAACTATTCGTTTGTTCTAATTGTCTCTAATTATCCGGTTTTCACTTTTTAATATTTTATTTAAACTTAATAGTAACATTACGTTTAAAATTTGGTTACTGGATCTCATTGATAGAGTATTATACATATTTTCGAATTGTGAAATTTCTTGTTTTCCTTAACGCAGATGATCTTGTATTTTATATATGACAATTTTGTTTTGTGAGCTTTATCATACCATACTTAATATAGATCTATCTAGATTATAAATGTCTTATTTCTTCTGAGATATTCTATTTTAATTCAAAATAAAGTTATTCCAAACATCGTCTCCTACAAAATAATGGTCACTTCAATTTATGCTATCTTCTTTCAATTTCCTTTCCATTTTCTTTCCGATTCCAATTTTGCTTTTGTCCTTAACGGTACAACTTCAGTTGTACTCTTAAAATTCCTAAATAAGAATATTTGATCAGCATATTATTATTTGTTTGTACATGTTGATAATATTGTTAATTCAGGTAAAGTCATAATAATAAAATACTTAAAACTGTGTTCAGAACTTTAATGTATTACCCCAGTATTAGTAACCATCTCTCTTTAAAACCGAACACTCTGTTATGCTACACAATTCCAAAACATTCATGATCATCTCATATAAATCATTACTTAGTCCCGAAAGTTCATCATCTTAGCCCGCCTTGGTAGCGTGGTGGTAGCATATCTGCCTCACTTTCAAGAGGTCCCGAGGTCGAATCTCGGTCACGGCTAGTTACCTGGATAAGGTTTTTCCGGTGTTTTCCCTTATCCTGTAAGACGAATGTCGCGTAACTCTAAGTTCCATGGACCCCGGACTCATTTGAGCATCATTTCATGCATTCCATTCACCCTCCGATATGACTTAACGTTGGAGGACGTAAATTAAAACAACAAAAAAAAGTTCATCTCAATCGTGCGGGATAGCACAGACGGTCTGTGGCTCGCATTCGGGAGGTCGGGGTTCGATTCCCATGGCCGACCTACCTGATCCATCTTTATTTTCGGGGGTGTCCCGGGTCGTAACTTCATCTCAACCGTGCGGGATAGCACAGACGGCCTGTGGCTCGCATTCGGGATGTCGGGTTTCGATTCCCATGGCCGACCTACCTGAACTATGTTTATTTTTCGGGGGTATCCCGGGTCGTTAGGCAAATGCTGAGTAGGTTAATTACTTCCCACGTATTTCCTGTTCCTCCATTGCATCTCCATTATCATTTGATATAGTCTCTCATCCAGTGGTTTCTTTCAGGGTAGAAGTGTTGGTGAAAGTATTGGTGGTACACGGTGGGATAATATGCTATGAGGAAAACGCTTTCCTCTCCGGCGGGATGGACTTCGGTATCCGAGCCGGCGTAGTGGGCAGATTCAGAAACGTGGCGGGCGGGATGCCGGTTGTGCAAGCCTGCCTGGAGGATGCTGCTCTGTGCCGGCCATCCTCTGTCTCCTCTCACCTCATCCTTCCTCCCGGAGATGCCCCACTTGCGGCGTAGGTACAAAAGATCAGTCTGGTCGAGGTGCCGAATCCCCGCTGACGACATAGTCATAGTCAAGTTCATCTCTTCTGAAACTTTCTTTCATGTTCATATTGAGTTTCCATATAGGTCATCCTTTACTGACTCTACTAAATTGTTATTTTCTGTAAATTCTACGTGTTCTATCCTTCTCAATTTCAGTGTTTCAAAAGTTTACAGTCATTTTTCTTTATTTCGTCGTAATGTGTGAACTTCCGATTTATTCAGTGCTGGACTTCGCATTTGATTTCTAGGTTATTGCTTACTTTACATTCCATTGTCACTTATTTTAAATTCCTAGTTCCCACCGTGGTGAATGAGCTTCATTGGCTTCTTTTAGAACTGATGTTGTGATACCTCTAGTAAAATCGCATTTTCAGCAGGTCTTGGAGAATTTCTTCTAAGAATTCAGAGCTCATACCTAGAAGAGAGGAAGAAAAAGGGTGCGTAGAGTATCTTGTCTTTCTGCTTTTTTCACATTTATTACAACACATATCGACTCTCTTCATTGCCAAAGATCGTAAAGGAGAAGATAACGCCACTGCCTGCAGTTTGTGACGTGAGGAAGAGGATTTCCAATCTTGTAGACCGTACTTTCCTTTATAGGTCACTACAAGAGATGAAAAATGTTATCCAAACTTTTACCCTGCACATCACGTAGACCTCCTTAGCCGCGCTCGTGATAAAATCTCATGGAAAAGATAATATTACGCTATAAATACTGCTTACATAATAAGTGCATGATGAAATTGATGGACAAGAAGCGCACACAAAGAAATATTCAACTCCAAATGCAAAGGGAATACTTTTTCTATTATGTACTTACAGTAAATAAAGGAACACTCCAACCGCAAATTCGATACCGAAATTTCATTGATTTCACATTCTTTGACTATCCCTGATTCCGGAAAAGAATCTTTTATAAAAATATATTCTTGTGAACAGCATAACTCAAAAATGAAAATATGGTGCTTAGATTCAGCATCCTACAAGAGTGCGACATGAAATTTGAATGAATGAATAAATGAATGAATGAAGCTCTTGGGAACCACCAATGAACATTCTTGGAAATGTTTATATTCTCAAAAATGTCTCTCGCGATCATGATTAAATTACGAGTACATTATGTTAAAGCTATTTTTATAACTAATGAAATGTAGATCTTAAGTTATCTGAGATCTCTGAAGTCCTCCTCATTCTGCATAAGTTCTATACAATTGGTAAACTGTAAGAGATATACAAATTCTTATTGCACCTATAATGTATATATTGTTAAAGAACAAATTATGTCAAAGAAATCTATGTAAGTAAACCACTTTCCAGATATCCCTGCTTATTCTTCAAACGTTCCAGTTCCTATATACGAGGTGTGTGCGTAACATAAAGTCTACAATTTTATTTAATATAGAAAACATGTTTATGGTCAATGAATGTTACCTTGATGGAAAGGCGGAACTTACTTTTCAAAGTAATCACCATTGCGATCGATGCACTTTTGCATGCGCTGTGGCAGTTTTTTTATACCCTTCTCATAGCACTCTCCCACCAAGTTGCGCAGGTAGCGCTCAACCTCGTTTTTCAAATCATCGTCGGTCTGGAATTGTGTTCCACCCAGGTGTGACTTCAACTCAGGAAACAGATGACAATCACTAGGTACTACATCTGGAGTGTAGGGGGGATAGGTGAGGATGTCCCATCCGAACTGGGCCAGGAGATCAGCCGTTGCATCTACAGTATGGGTACCCACCTCGCACACACCTTGCGATAATGCAAACGTTCGGTCAAAATCTTGTCAATCGTAGTCTTACTGACTTCAGGGATAAGTTCGCACTGCTCATGAAGTGTCACACGCCGAACTTTAAGCTTTTATTGCTCTGATTTTGCAATTGTTTCGGCTGAAACCGAAGGCCGACCAGAAGGCTGTTCGTCATGGACGTCTGTACGTCAGTATTTTAACTCTCTGACCCAATTTCGCACGTTTTTGACGTCCATATATTGTGGACCATAGACTTCGCATAACTGATGATAAATTTCAGTGGGGTAGTGCCCTAGGCACTCAAAAACCGAATCACTGCACGCAACTCGCACTTGGTGGCAGAAGTGATAGGAAGCTCCATCGTAAACGGCTGCCCAGCCAAGACTAATAGTTGCAACGGCTTCGTTGTGGTGGGGATTTGAAGGGGTGAAACCGAGCTACACGACAGTGTTGTCAGATCACATAATAGCGTGCCCAACGGCTCCAGTGCTTGGAGAACTTATTTTACGGACACGCCTCCTACTTCTTAATTTCGAATTACTCATTTTTTCTGAGAGAGCGTAAGCTTTCCCTGTCGAAGTCAATATACCTGGAAGTTATTTCCGAGCTGTTATGCTGTGGTCTGCTGAAGTTAGAATTTCCAGACTTTGGTTCACAACTGCGGCGGACATTACAGTTTTGCGGTCGTAGATTCCTCGGAGAATTTCACGTAGCGTCAACACTTCAGACACTACATGATAGGGGAAAGCAGTCAGCTTATATGGCAAACAAGTCTTTTATGTGCTGGACGCTATATGGGCGCTTTGGTATTCCATTCCATTTTCATAGTCAGGAGAAGAAATGGGAAAAAGGAAACAAACAAATGAGCATAACCGGAAGTTATTTCGGAGCAGTCATGCCGTGGTCGGCTGGAGTTAGAATTTCCAGACATTTCTACAATCTGTTATCCCGACCAACATGATGTAAGATTAAAAGTAGGCATTTGTAACATACATTTTTAATCAATTTGTAGAGAAAACCGTGTGAATGTTTCAGATCGACCTTTGTTGCATAGTTTTGCCAATCGCTTCGAATATATCTTGCGGTACGTATTTTTATATTATTTTATGTCGTTTTAACTGCTTGGTTATATTATGATGTTTATTGTATCTGCCTAAAAGATTGCTTTATCTGCGTAGCTGCCCTATTATACCGTCTACTTCAGAATCTTATGATATATAACCTGAGTTGAGTAACAACCCTCCTGAATCATCAACTTCAGAAACTTACTGATAGTCTTAATCACGCAGTCGCCTTCCTGCAACATCGTTTTTGTTACTATCAAGTTTTAGTGGAATTTGGCTTCTGGGATCGAACACTGAACAGTCTTCCTATTGATCTACTTAGGTATCCTGTCTCCAGATGATTTTAGTTGCGTAATAGTCATTCTGTGTTGTCCATTTTTTGTTCAACTTTTTTTTTTTGTGAAATGAAGATACATTTTGAAATCGCGCACTTACTAAATAGATTGCCGTTTTGGCATATTTTTCAGTAATTTGTTGGTAGAATGCATCAGTTGTGTGTTGTATTTACTCTATTGTGAGATGAAAGGGGATTTAGGTAGCAAACAATAAAAATAAAAATGAAACCAGTCACATTGGCCGGTACACGTGATTTGAACTCGGGATGTCCCAAATACGAGCCACACACAGCACCGCCTGAGCCCTGCAGCTATCCCTGAATTCTTTATTAATGTTTTTGTTGTTTATTTGTTTTTATTTATGTCCTCCAACATTTAGTCATATCGCACGATGAATGAAATGGGTGATATGATGTCCATAGACCTTAGAGCTATCCAACATTCGTCTTTCAGGATAAGGGAAACTTCCGGAAAAAACCATAACAAGGCAGCTCACCCTGGCCGAGATTCGAACTCGAAACTCATTGAACGTGAGTCAGATACGCTAACATCTACGCTACCGGGCATTAATTATTGATTTAATATTCTAGTACCAAGAATTTTTAATATGTGCCTATGAAAGTATCCAACCTCATAAGCCCGCCACTACCGAGGGCCAATTGCGGAGGCAATCCTCGCAGGACACCAGGGTGAAAACCTTTACAGAGCGGCATAGTTTCTCTCCAGCCACAACAAACGGAACACTATTGCCTGATCCTAAAACTCTCGTGTGGATAAAAAGGGAATCTGGAATGGGAAAATTGTGGACAAGAGGTCTGTGGTATAACAAGGGGAAAACCTCCAAGGTAGAAAGCGCGGTTGGCGGGAATTGAACTCGCTACTTCAAGTATGCGCGTCACACGCGTTACTGTCTACGCCAACTTGCTCGGTCATGAAGACAGTATTGTTTCAATGATTAAAATGAAAACTGATTGTGCTCCTTACTATGCTTTATTCCTTAAGATGCCAGCTTTCATGGCTCAGAAACTTTAAGTTCTCTCGATCAGCTAAAGGTACCGAGATGAGAATATGACCATGGATGTTATTAGTTATATGCAGAATTATTGTGGATTAATGCACTCATCTGTTTCAGTGTAGTACTGAAATATCAAATAACCCTGTCAGATTTCTAAACTAACGAGCTAAGTGCAACTCAACCTTAGCAACGCATCCTTTTGTAGCTGGAGGTCTCTAATTTCAACATCGGTGAGATATGTTCATTAACAATATCCTCGATAGTATCCCTCCTTTGTGGTATGAAACCTACAGTTACTGGAAATCCGCCTACAGTCTGTCCAATTAATCGTTATCTCCATTGTGAGATATGAGGCGTAATTAATAATAACGCAGCTTGAAATATATTTCAGTATAACCTAACGTTGCAGAGTTACCTTTTTAAACTCCAAGACCAATTAAATAATTTCATTTATCTCCTACGTTCTTTATAAAATTCTTTTAGAATTATCTAGAGCATAAGTATACTGCGTCTTCTCCTACCGGTTACAATTGTAATTTAACACAATCCCGACTATTCCAAATAGCGGATGTAAAATGCTAAGATATTTATTGAAGGGGTGTAAAACATCGGCTAAACGTCTGACTTACCTCCAAGTTATGGAACTGCTGCATAACCTATGGTGGGAGAGGAATCCTCAGTCGGGTTAGTAGGTTAAACTTTAAACTTTTGTAGTTTATTTTTGGTACCAGAATTATTTAATAGTATAAAAGCTACATACTATATACATAATGCAGAAATTCATAAAATATGAAACGAAATACTATTCCGTACTTCCAGTCCACCAAGATAACCTCTTTAGAAAGCGCCATAGTCTGCGGCCATCGAGAAAATCCGCGTTTTCAGTTAATATAAAATAAGATTTCAAAGATTTCAAATGTTTGCAATTTTCTTTATTTATAAATTTCGCATGTCCGTATGAGGAGCCTGTATACCACACAAATGCAAGGAAAACTGATCAAAACTTTCTTACCTGAGAGTTAATAGATTTTCTTTTGCAACTAGAAACTTCACTAGGCAGATATATAGAATTGGAATAAAGATTCTTCATAGGCTTTTACACAGTTTAATTATTTCTGTTTCCATCTGCAGTGTTGATAAAACACAATTAAAGAAACACAGAATCAACTGTTGCCATTTAAACTTTATATTCTGTTTACCCAAGTGTTAGTTAAACATATAGTTAAATATACAGGGTAGGCAAATCACTTACAGCTTCCAACGCAGATGAAAAGTGCATTTGATGTGTAGTTTTCTCAGTATGTTGGTATTCAGGGTCTCCTACTGTTTGCCTATAAACTAATTTAACGTAATACTGGGAAAGTCTACTTTTTGAGCAAACATACAAGTTATGAAGACGATATAAATGCCTAGTTATATCAATTAAAATGTCAGTGGTGTTTGTTGCAGGATTCGAGGGCGAGTAGTTTACGAGAAACCTTACATTCAAAATTTTATACACCAATGCTTGTTTGCTCCATTCAACCTGCTTTGTTGTTAGGTGCGATGCTGTTATGTTTGTTTACATTTTTTTATCTTCACTGATTCCATGGCAACTTTCTAATCAGTGTGTGATTGCTCAAGCAGTAGGTCGTGAGTGGATAATCTCATACAAGGAACACTGAACTCGCACAAGTACCCCAGTTTCCTAACGGACCATCTTCAACATATACCTACTAGAAGACGTTCCCCGGTAGACTAGGAGGAACCTGTCATATCAACATGATTACTTCCCAGCCCACAGTGCACAGAGTATTACAGCTTGTCTTAAGGGACTGTTTCCAAATCGCTGTATTGCACGAAGAGTACGCGTACCTTGGCCGGTCCGTTCACCATATTTGGCTCCTGTGAGGTTTTTTTTCGATGGGAGAGCTGAAAGACTCTGTCCAGAAGGACATACAAACTACACCTGCCGCCTCGGTAGCGTAGATAGTAGCGTGTCTGCCTTCACGTTCAAGGGTCCCGAGTTCGAATCTCGGTCAGGCTGTGTTACTTGGATAATTTTTCCCGAGGTTTTGCCTTATCCTGAAACACAAATGTTGGGTTACTCTAAGCTCTATGGAACCTGGCCTCATTTGAGCATCATTTCACCAATTACATTCATTGTCCTCTATGACTTAACGTTGTAGCATACATCACACACACACACACACACACACACACACACACACACACACACACACACACACACATATTACACCAGATGATATGAATCAACGTTTTACCGTTGCCTCCTCTGAAACTTCCGCTGAAATACAAAAACGTGTGCAGCAGTCCTTCCATACCGGACTGGAAGCGTGTATTGAAGCTGCTGGTGGTCATTTTGAACCCAACTCTTAAAGGTTGGTTCTCTTTACTTGTTAGAAACTGCGAAGTAGTTCAATTTACTTTTGTTTTTATTTGTGCTACCATAAGTTGTACAGTGTCGATGTATGCAAGTTTTAAAATACGATTTTTTCGTAAACTTCTTGAACTGGAATCCTCCAAACAAACACCACTGACATTCTAATTTACTTTTATTTTGTGATGCGAATAAACATTGTTGCATTTCAAAATTGTATGCTTGCTTGCTTAAAGAGGACAATTTCTCAGTAATATTAATATATGTTTATATGCCAATGTACGAATCCCTGACTACCAATCAAGGCTAATAAAACCGCACATATATAGCACTTTCAGTTCCCGAAATATCTGAGATGTAGGTGACTCATCCTATATTCCTTGCAATAAAATTTAACCCGATTTAGTTCTTATGAACCGCAGAATGCGGCAACTGTTAATATTCTATGGACTCACACCTATTTGTTCTATTTCATGAAATTTTCAACTAAATGTATACTTTGCAAGCACATTCCTTTATAACGCAAATGTGTTTTTATTCAATATAACGGTCTTTGTAAATCTTTTATAATCTTATACTAATTTATGACGGTAATTTATAAGGTAATTTGACAGCACCTGTCTGTTAAAACGAATCGGGCATTCCAATGGAAAAAATGTACTAAAATAAGTTCGAGTAGTTTTTGAGATTATTCTACAAACACATTACACACTTTATTTCTTTATTGTATTATTATGCACATCAGTAAACTTGCGCTATTCGATCTTAGGCTTTTACTTCATCTACCTACCTATTGCAGAGAATTATTGCATTCCACCTAAAAGTTCAAGATTTTCACAATTTTTAGGTATCCTGAATCCAAATTGTAAAGCATTTCCAGGCAAAAAAACCTTTGGTGTGTGTGTGTGTGTTTGTGTGTGTGTGTGCGTGTGTGTGTGAACAGAACAGTTCGAAAACAAAAAGCTGGTTAGATATTAAATATAGTATTTAAATCAGAGTCCTTCAGAGATTCGATACGAAGAGCATTAGAAAATATTTTCACCCTAAACTACTGTATACCCACGACGAGAAGGCAAGAGACGAACGAAGGTGAGAGGGGTTTGAACTGTTTGTCAGCTGTTATACCGCTCGCAAAACTTAAAGACATTTGAACGCTGGCCAATACTCAATGGGAGCGCTGTTGCCAAGCGTAGTACGTGCACCTGCAGAGGTTCCGTGTACATAAGAGCAGTTTTACCCGCCAGCAAAGGTTTTGGATGTTCTTGCCGCAATTAAACAACACATTAAATACTCCTAAAACATTAAGCTCTTACTTCGACACACGTCACAGCAGTGGAACAGCAAGCACAGTTTCCAATCCAGTAACTGGCTTTCCGACTTCGTGGGTCTTTTTCGGAGACTGAAACACAGTTACGCTTCCTTTTCCTAAGGATGGAGCTGATTCACTACAAATTCGCGACACTGTGTGCACACTACCTGCACGACAAGTTTGCAGAGCTAATTCCTGGGATTTTAAAAAATCTACAGTTGCCCTATATTCTGGATTGGAGAGATTTTTGAAAACTTGCTCATATTAAATATAATATGTCTGCCCTGAGAATGAATCACTTCACGTTTTGTTGATCGAAAAATCACTTGTCCCAGCTTCGAGAGATATATTCACGCGCTCGGATCACAAACACTGGAAAGCAGATATGTGTATAATAATAATTTAATGTCATATTAACAATATACCAGCTCGAGTTCAACACACGACTTAACGATGCCATTCACTTTAAAAAAACGACACCTCTACTCTGTAAAGGAACTGAAAATTAACTCTGTTTCAAACTACGTGACTTCTGTTTTCATAGTAGGTGCATTATTTATGCTTGAGATAAATGTTATGAGGAAAGAATGGTGTTGTTTTTCAGGCTTATCTGTTTTTAATGGATGGATGTTGGGTAAGCATAACCATGTGAAAATAAAAAGTGCATCGCTCACGTTATAAGTACCATAGAGACAGGATTTTTGTACGACCATGATCAGAAAGTAAAATTCCTTCTTGTTATAAGATTGGCATCGGTAATTACATATATTTATCCGTAACATTTAGCCATAACATGTGAAAACAAAACGTGCATCGCTCGTGTTCTAAGTATCCTAGAGACAGGAATTTTGTACGGTCATGATCAATAAAATAAAATTCCTTCTTATTATAAGATTGGTGTCTGTCATTTTTCAAACGTTTATTGGAGCGTAATTAATTAATATAATGTTCTCAGTTCAGGTGCGCGAGATGCCTGTTCCACTTTCGGCAGCGCTGCTTGGCGGCGCAAGCTTAGTATTGGCTGGAGTCTGCATAAGGCCCGCCTCTATGTGCCTTTAATTTTGCGAAGATTATAGTGGATTTGTTTACTAGGAAATGAGTGTGTGAGAGTATATATGAGTCACCCATGCTACCAGATTTAATGTTTATTGTAGTAACTGTAGTGATAGGTATTATGTATGAGTGAGTTATGTGTCAACACTTGCGTATTTTAAACGAATCTAAACTGGGAAGGCAAGCATAAACACCGTTGGGGCAACACAAGTTATTACGTTACACATTCCTCTAGCTTGCCGTTTTTGTGGGTCTACAGTACTCTTTACAAGTAATAAAATATTTGTTACTCTTTAGCTCTTCAAAAATAACTATAATAGTATTTTTATTTAAACACGACATATTTAAGATATTGCCAACTTGCCATCATGTACATCTGAAATTGACCCATGAAAATCCATTCATTTTCGATGACTTTTGTGTAATTTGTAAACCGTAAGAAACAAAATAGTACTACACAAGAATGTGAATGACCTTTCAACACTAATACATATCATTTTTGTTCTATCATTTAATTTCCGAATTTGACATGTCCTTGTTTTGAAAAGTGTTCATTTTTCCTTTATTAGAATGGCCCTAGAGTAATGGACTTTCATTAATACGTATTTTTATAGAAGCCCATTTTTTCATCTGCTTCATGTATATTTGGCTATGTATTACCTTTTCAAAAGGTAAGATTATTATTGCTTTTATTGTAGTTGCATGTGCTTGGAATTTCAGGGGTATAACATGAAACAATTTTAACCTACTATACGCTCTTTATTAATTATCTGTGAAGCAAGGCATTAGATCTTACTTGTAGGTGTGTTAATGAGAAATCATAACATATGTGGAAAAATCTTCAAATAATAGTTAATTCTAGTAATAACGTTGCAGGATCCTAAGGAGAAGCTTCCGAATTCTAGAGACTAGGAGAAATCATGAAACGATTTTAGTACCTTTACTAGAAATCAGCTTTCTCATTTGCAGAACAATAAACCGGCAGAAATGCCTTTGTCCCTTCTTTCAATGCAAGTATGGGATACATAATCATGCAGTAAATGTGTGGAGCCTCATCAAGAGCAGTAACGTTAAGGTTGAATGTACCATTAAGAGAAGCAAGGAAATGAACCTTAATGAACAGACAGCCGTGGAACAATTACATCTCCCTTGAACCTCCGACCTTATGGTCTTGTATCATAACCCGAACACTGTCGCTTATCGTATTCCCATGTCGTGACAGAGTAAAGGGTAATGAAACAGGAGTAAATCTAACAACATTCACGGGTTCATGGCCTTTATTATAGCTCAGCTGTCGCATCAGACGATCGCTGTATAAGCATTTGACAGCTCTGTAACTTTGGAACCTACTGGGTGATACAAATGTTAGTGATGTTCACAAGAAACAACCTTCGAACCGATACTCTACATTTATCGCATTAATAATGTTTATTTAAGGCGATATCAGCCGTTACAAATAGACTCGTAAAGTATTTTCGTACTTAATGATAATATAAGACAACGGCTGAGCATTAAAAGTTTGAGACAGCTTAGAAGTTGACAATAATGCAGTGAAAATTGGATTCCTAAGAATAATTTTTAAACGTTGAACACAAATTGTTAAATTCAAAGACATAAGCCAAGAATTTCAACCTTCCTAAAGCTCAAGTTAGAGCAAAGGATTTCAAACAATTTTCCTAAACGTATAGGTAAACAAACTCTTGTGATAAAGTGAAAATTATAAATGAGTGTGTTTCTACTAATAGATTACCACAATCCTGATTTAATCTCAAAAAATTCTGGACTGTTTTCCGTAGTCTATAGATTAAAACATAAATCTGACATGGTTCGTGTATAACATACACCAACTTTTGTAAGAATAGTTTAAAGAAGAGTAGACATGAAAAGCTTGTGAAAGTGATATATCAGCCTCTTCTTTCTCGTGGGCATGCAAGGAACATTAAATTTTGAATAGAAACCCCCTTTTTAAAAAATCTATCTGTTTATTCTAATGCATTTCCCTTATACCTAAAACGAAACACATAAGTGTGCAATAAGCATGTATTTCTTCTAACAGGAAGTAGGCAGAAAACTAAGCTAGTTTTTAGAATAGTGAGTGGAGAATATGCTGCATGTGAATACCAATATATTGCATCGGATTTAATTTTTCCGATGTATCTCGCTTGCTTTTAACTTACATTTTTGCTCTAAGTACTAATTTTCCCTGAAATAGCAGTTTTAGTCATTGACTATACATAACCCTCATAGAGATACGGTATCTCACCTTCCCAGTATCACATCATATACCATATAATGATCGTTATTAACATTTTACGGCATCTTTAATTCCTTTTTGTGTTTAAATTAAAGCAAGCTAGCTTATTAGTCTAGCAATTTAAAAATAAAACTGTCAATAATAATATTTTAAACCAATATAGCTCGATAGTCTCCCTATACTTCATACATATGTTGGCTGCAAGGTAAATAGATTATTATATTTGGTTACGTCTAAAGAAATTTCTTTCGATTTTTGTTGTTGTTAAATATTATATAAATGTGTTCTGGTTTTAATTGTTTGCATAAAACGTTAAGAAATTTTCTGAAAATCACGAAAGGAATACCTTGGTTTTCGTAATGCACTAAGCATTATGTAGTGAAGTCAAAGAAATCAAAAGTCATTTTCCTCCAGGGCTACCTGACCTTACCCACGAAGTGCATTTTTCTGCCCTCTCTATAATCGAAGGTACGTGCTGCTAAACGCCGCTGCTTTTCTGCATCTGTTTTCCTACAAATTTATAAACTATATTGTTAAATTTGGTATTTGTGGAATTTAGGGTTCACAATATGCCCTGTAACTAGGAGCATAACTAAAGGGATCATAAAGAATGACGATGATTATAAAATTATATTGAAGACCCATCGGGCATTCCTTGGAGATGTGTGATCGTGTATGGTCGAGGATTTCGCTGCCTGCCTGACTCTAACACACATTCTCTAATTTACACTCTCTCCCCTCTCTTCCGCTGCTGGCTTAAGCAGCTCTTAAATATGAATTCTCCTAAAGTAGCGTCCTAGTGCCAAAAGAGCATTCCCATGCTATAAAAAGCTACATAAATGTCTTCCAAACAAACGTCAACCTTTCCATATCTTAGGAAATTTTGGCTGACTGTGAATACTATTCGAGCAGCCGGTTAAATCAGATTACTAAGTCAGCAAAGTCCAAATCTGGTCACCAGCATGTAGCCGATATGAGTAAACAGGAAATTGATGTCATAAGCTAAAGTCATGTAATATCTCGTATTACGTTGTTCTCTTAGGTCAGCATAATAGAGAGCTTTAGAATTGCAAAAGGTGCCAACAAGTCACGGTACAGCAACTAAGCATTAAATAACAAGATTTCAGAATTTGATATGTTCCCAAGTATTCCTCAACCATATAGGTGACAACATAAAATATGCATTAGCCATTCTCAAAGTTGTCATCCAAATCTATCTGTTCGTTTAGAGCGTTCCTATACCACTTCTAACGGGTAAACCTCTAGTTAACATCCAACTAAAGAACCCTATTTTCTTGTATTTATAGGCGTTCTCGTTTCATTTTACTGGAGATGTAGTATACTCTGGAAATTACCAGTAATTTTTATTTAAATGTTTCGGTCTTTTAACATACAGAAAATGAGCTACTTTTGACTTATTTTGTAGCGAACACACCAACTTTCTCATATACAAGGAGCCAAAGAAGTTTCATTAGGGCAATTCAGAGATAACAAAGGAAGCCACCATTAATGTGGAAAGGTTTCACAATGTATGGACCTTTTTAGTTACGTAGTTTATTTTTTGGTACACAAAATTCCATTTACAGACATTTTTTACTCTAAAACTGTATTACACGCTTGGATAAATACAGATGAAAAGGAAAACGTTACAGCTCCTAGAATTCATATGCGCTAAATAATTTTTGAAGCATTAGCCATTTCCAAATTATTCGTTATTGTACGTATAAGCTTGATGAAGGCGAAGGTTACTTTGGCGCGACAGCAAAATAACATATTTGAAAATATCTACGAATTACTTTAGACTTGTCACATAAGTAGTTCAGTGATGCTTTACATGTAGTTAATTTATTGTTAGGCAAACGTTTATCACGATTGACGTGTACAGTAAAATAAGTAATGGGTAAACAGTGTCTCAAAAATGGTACAAAGCGATATTTTTATTCAGAAATTTAAAACTGAGAATTTTTAAGGGAATTATTGCGTTAGAAAGTAACCCAATTAATTTTCATGAAATGAAGCATGTTGAAATGCTTGCGTACTTATTCTAATAAACAAATACTTGGCCAACTTAATATTTTAGTATTCCATGAGCAACGTAGTTATCGATAAAAAATGCACACATAAACAAACGTTTTTTCTATGTACCTCTCCTCTCGATTTTCAAAAGTTTACGGTCCCAAATTCTTACAATTACTAATCTTCTGCCAGCTGGTATAAAAGTATGGAAGGAGTGTAAGTGGGCCAACCGTATCCAATTAGTTTACCTAATGGAAGTTTTCTGATGAATAATACATTACTGACTTCCTGTTTTCAAAGAATAGTTAATACAGCTGAAACAATATTTACATTTTTGGTAATGAATTAGGTTAGATGGACAGTAAATAAATGAAAAAAATCGCTGAATCTTTATAAACACTTCACTCAATAAGGGCAGAGAAGTGAAGAGGTTTGCGGAATAAAAATCAGAATTGGTGGATATGATGCGTACTTTTCTCTTTGTATGAATATTCATAGCGGTTATCATATAGATTGACTACAAGCTTAATTGGTATAAAACAATTATTTTTGTTTTATTTATGGCATTCTGAACTACTGTCTCTAATTATATTACTTATATAAGAAGTAGCCTTCAAGAATTTTTAATTTTAAAATTAAAACTTCATTCTATATATTTCGATTTATTTGTATTTACCCGATTTATATTCCCACTGATAAAATGAATGTAAATGTGAGGTGACTGCCCTAACTTACGGTGTTTCACTATATTTATGTACAAAACCATCTAATGAAAGAGTAAGGAAAATGTCCTCCTTCGCTGAGATCATTTAATAACCTAACTACGTCATATTATTCATTAGCACATAAGTTATACAGTGCGTTTGAAAAGTCCCACATTCTTTCTTTTATAGCTACATATAAATACTTTTCAAAAGACACTTGGAATCATAAGAATATTCTAAAATACAGAGCACAACATAGAAGAAAGCTATTCTCAATATAAAACAATGTCATAGTTTATAGCAACACGCCATATTTTTCTATACCATCTCATAAAATTCATTACCATATATGACTATAAAATATATCCACTATTTCACACAATAAACTAGTCATGTCAGTGACTAATTTTTGAAACAGGACCTTTATTTATGATTTTCAACAGAACACTTGTTAACATTAAAATAAATTGTAAATGTTCTGTTAATTTAATGTTAAAAACGTTGTCCATTTACGATCTGTTAATATGAAATGCTCAGAGCCAAATTTTCTATTCTCTCACTTTGACTTTAAAACACGGTTGTTTTATGCTAAACTATACAAAAACTGGATCAATAGTACCAGGAAATTTCATTGATTATTTTGTTGCCGCCGCAACATTACTAGAATAAAATAATTAGTAATTTATAGAATCATATCCAATAATAAAATACTTGAGACAGTTTAAAGTGTATAACATGTTATGTAAAAATATTTTCCATGGGGCCACGAGTGTTTTCTTAAAGGAGAAAAAACATTTCTATATAGCAGGAAATAAGTCAAACCATTGAAACACACTGTATAAGAATATCAGAAAACTCCTTTTCAAGAAAATTAGCTTAAATTTAATTCCAAACCATTTATATCCCATTCAGAATGTTTTAACTAATATATTTTATTAAACTCAGCTAATAAAAATATAACATGAATACAACAAATAGTTTAACAAGGGATTGTGGTTTCAAATGTTAACAGTTTGACAGATTTTCATTTACATAATGAAGCACTCTAAAGAATAGAAAGAAACTGAACACTATTAGACACTCAACTCTGCGCTATTTTGTTTTTTTCTTAACTTCGATTCAACATCTACATACGACCTATTTTGGTTTCTTCAGGTTCGGTAACTCATGTGAGCAAATGTGTCGTAGGCTAGTGAACTTGATTGTATCAATTAGTTCCAGGTTAGTGATTTAAATTACTTAGGTTATAGAATGCAATTCAGTTGCTCGCACTGCTGCAGCGGACTTTATCTTACAACGCGGTGTGCCTGATCCGAGCGCGGGGCACCTGTTATGGAAATCATACAATTTCTGAACGTTCTGCACCACTGATACACTTACTACAGTGATATATATGCATCAGTATACTTTATCTTCATTTTCCAATGGATTTCAATAGGTTTTGTAACAACATTGCTCATAAAAGTTATTACAGAACGCTGTTTTTCTCGGTGTATGTGGCAAGCAGGACACCCATTTTAAACTGGTTTTTAGCCACGCTCGCATGTCTCAAGTATTCCATCCGGCAACTTAAAGAACAATGACGCAAAATGTAGATTTTTTTTTACACTTTTATGGTTTTGGTTTGATTTCCCACGTACGCACACACACACGCGCAGACACACAGACACACACACACACACACACACACACACACACACACACACACACACACACACACTTAAACATACATATTAAGGAGAAATACAATAGAAACCTTATCATATTGAAGCAAAACTGTTAGCACATACTACATGGATAGTGAATATTAATTAAGCTGAGATAATGTCAATTACAATATTAATATAAGTGTGGTTACTGAAATGTTGCAAAACGAAGAAAAGTTTCAAAATGGATGAAGTCCAGCGTTTTGTACTTCCGATATTCACCAATGAGTTTATAACACACGTGTATTGTATACCATTTTCTCGTCGATAGTAAATCATACAGTACTTATGCTATACTTCAATTTAACTACTAGCAACTGTTGAACCTGGTGGTTCAATAGGTGGTTATGCAAGTACACTATTGTCAAATCACATTAACAGAGAACTGTAGATTGTTTACGCATTGCTGGTTAGAGATTTTAAAAGAAAGGTTAATTTACACCTCATGCTTGCCAGCTGAAATAGAACGTAAGCAAGTACTAACAAATAAAATTGAAGTAAAAGTCCAAGTAAAATTTAAATGATGAAGGTCCTCTAGAACATATTGTCGCGAACCCATTATTGCGATAACGCGGCAAACGCCCACAAAGAGATACGAGGGCGGGTCGAAAAGTAATGCCTCCTATTTTTTTCTCCTTTAATTGCCAAGAAAATTGAATCCAATGTACATAGCTTGAAAACTACATTGACGGTTAATTTGTCACTATTCAATATAATCTTCGTCCTTTTCCACAGTTTTGGTCCACCTTTTAACTAGGGCACGTGTTCCAGTGTGATAAAGCGCACGGTCTTGCTTCCTAAGCCATTGAAGCAAGGACGTTTTCACAGCCTCCTCATCTTCAAAATGAATCCCACGATGAGCTTCCTTTAGTGGACCGAACAGATGAAATTCTGATGGTGCCAGGTCAGGGCTGTATGGGAGGTGAGGTAAGACTTGCCATCCCAATTTCTCAATTTCTGCAGTGGTGTAACGGTTGGTGTGTGGACTTACATTGTCATGCAAAAGAAGAACATCCGTTATAGTTTTTGAATAGTTGTTGAATAATCGTCATCACACTGCCTTTACTGAGGGAGGTAATGCGACACAATTCACATATTGTTATCCGGCGATAGCCACGGATGATGTCATCGACTCACTTAATATTGCATGGAGTCACTGCAGTCACCGGCCTGCCGCTTCGCTTTTCATCTGCCAATGGTGTTTGCCCTTCAGCTTCGTTACAGCGACGAACCCATCGTCTAACAGTGCTGACATCCACCGTTGCATCACCATACACATCTTTTAGCCTTTCGTGAATGCGAATTGGCGTTTCACCTTCCGCAGTCAAAATTTTAACCCCAGAACGCTGTCTAATACGAATGTCGATGTCAGCCATTTTGCAAGAGGATGCAGTGCTGCCACCTGCTTACTTAGGAAGTTACTACTGCAGGAGATTGGAGAAGAAGGTTTGAGGAATTGCGTCAAATTCAAAGTTTTCATATAACTTGCTTATTTAAGGAAAAAAAAAATAGGAGGCATTACTTTTTGACCTACCCTCTTAGATAGTGCAGCGTGCAGCTTGCCGAAACAACATCGGAGATAATAGGCTTGCAGTTAGATAACTGGAAGTTTTTAGTGCCGACTTAGAAGTCCATAAACCAACCATCTAGATTTAGAAGCACGGCTATTGTTTATAGTGAGGAAAACATAATAGCGTCCTTTTTTGTTCTATTTATACCCGGCCTTTAACTGCAGTGGTCTTATCGGTGGCCGTTCTCCTTTGGAACTTGACGATGATGTTATCTCGTATGCGTTGGATTTTGGTACTTTGGTTTATAATCATTAGATCATGCACGCATTCGCACTCTCATTCATACTTCCAGATTCTGAGGAAGATGGAGAATCATCTTAGCTGGATAAAAATCCCCATCCCCAGCCGCGTATGGAATTGGGACCCCTCACACGGCAGGCAGTTGATCTACCGACTGAGATACTGGGCCAGCCAGCGTTTGCTTGTCTACCACTTCTCTACTGCCTGCTCATTCATGGATGGGCTTGTTACTACCTCCCCTACTACCGGACAAAAATAACTTATGGTTTAATTGTATCAGAAACTCTAGATCTTTAGCGACAGGCACTACCTTATTAACAGATTGAGATATGAATGCAAAAACAAAATTCCATGTGTTGCATTATACGAGTTTCTGTATTTACAATTCTTAAAAGAATGTTTACAACCTATTCATACAAAGCTTGTGCTTTTCTATTTTGTGTTTTGTTCATAAGTGACTTTTGCAATAAATTATTTACAATAAACTATTTATGTAATATATTTTAATTTCGGTTGCTGTAGATCATATTCAAACCTAGACAATCTGAAAATCATGCAGCTCTAGATAGTGGTTGGGAATATCCATATGACGTCATAGAATGTGACCAGCACTGATACATAATTCACTTCGTCTTAATCAACTATCACTCATTCGCATCAGCTGTGCTGCACTAATGGATCAACTAATGGGTATAAATTACTGAAAACAGACAGCAAATGTGAGGAGCCGGGTTTTAACCCAGTGACAGTCGAGGCTGAGAGTAGTGACGTGAGAATGAGGGGCTTCCCGTCAATCCATCACGTCATGAGACGATCTACACTGCTGGCAAATCACAATGCAGTTTAATTATAAACCAGCAGTGACACATTGCTGAAGAATGAATATTGAATTTTAAGTACCTATTGAATTCTTGGAGAAGGCCTGAATGACCTAGTTCTGGCGTTATATATTATGGCATAAAATTACCGTGCTGGATTTATATTCAAATGCTTTATTGGCGACATATATTGTTGAAGTTTTAATGAATATGGAAGGGTATTGACGAGGAATACATTATATTCAATGTGCATCATCGTGGGTAACGGTAAACACGTAAACTTAATCAATAAAGAGGTACTCTCCAAGAAAAAAAGGGAGCTCTGCAATGTACAAATCAGGCCACAGCAATTGAGATTCGAACTGAGGATTTTAGGTTACAATTATTTAAATTATCACAGACCTATTAATGCAGAATGCATACTCACAGACTCGGTGGAGAATAGGGATATTTCTAATTAAAAAATTTCCCACTCCGGGAATGGAACCTTGGAACTCTCTACTCAGAGGCTAAGCTCTGGAACATAGGAATTTCTGTGACTATTGCTGGTAACTTAAACTACCTGCGTGTTTTGTTATTATACTGTACATATATGCATGAATTAAATTATATCTCCCAACTTTGGATAGGTATATTTTTACAGTACACCGAAACATAATTATAATTCGTTACAGTTGAATTTAATTATCTGTATATTTCCTGGGTTTTCCTCCGTTCATTTCTTAATATTTACACGCGATTTAAATTCTGTAGCAGCTAAATGTGAGTGTTAAGTTATTGGCTTTCAGACTAAGGCCATGTTTGAGATGGATAAGCCCGTAATATAAGCAGCAGACAAATTTGTACCTAGATTAGAATTGTAAAACTTGTAAGATACTTGAGATTGTAAGATACGGAAGTAAAAATAAATATTATTATATTAAATAAGATGGATAATGAAGGGCTAGCTTTTAAGTTCTGTTAATGAAGCCATCATATGCCAGAACAGTTAGTAGATTTATAATTTTAATTTTGTCTCCTATTTTCACACTCCTCGTTCTGCAGTGATGCACTTATCACACTTCTAGCGCAACATGTTCTAATATGTATTTTAATACATTATGAATCAGAAGTCGTTAATCGCTTTATAAATTGGCCGGTATAAACGCTGATGTGTGAATTAGATAACAAACTCAATTATCTGAATATTTTTGCTTTTATAAATATTCATAGAATCTGAATATAAAACTACGTATTTATCCAAAATAAAATTTATGGAAATGTATGTTGTGACAGGTAAAACAAATGATAAAATCTCCGTACATTTACTGAGGCTTCTTGAGTGACATATCGGCAAACCGCCCGTCCCGACTGCTATTGGATGCAGTCACCGGAACAGCTTTACTGTCCCGGAACGCTAACTCGATTGGAGGTGGACGCTCGCGTCCTTTTCCAGAAAATGAAAACATCCTCTCAAGAATTGTCTTCCTCTGTTACTTTATTTTGCTGTGTCCTCATTCCTCCTTTGTCCACCTCCTCTCCTCTTTAAATCAATTGTCTGTTTGCTACCTTTCTCTTCGCTTTTCATATTTCAACCTATTCCCATTTAGATTCATCATCTGTAATTCTTCATTTTAAAGAATGAATTGTGTTTTAAGATCGTTCTTACATAGACGTACTTATTAGGGATAGTGGTAAAACACATGAGGCTTTTTCGGCTCGACACTCCATTGTACTAGTCGAAACCAACAACTTTTTAGAGTTGTGTAGTCATGTTTTACTACAGTATTGTGTAAATTAAGAATTATATTATATTATTAAGGTAACATTTCATTTCTTGGAGTTGTGCTTACCAAATGTCTTCCATTTAGCTGACGAAATCCTTCAGTCTACGATGCACATCGTGAAACAGTTTTTGTATCACTTCAACAAGGCTAACATCAAAATCTCCGAAAATATAAAGTTTACAAAGTCTGCAATGGAGCAACCAAAATACTTTCAACAAGATGGTGCCATAGCACACACTGCTGGTCAAGTGAGCCAGGATGGCACGCTGGCCATGGTAGCTCAAAGGTTAAGAGCGACTGGACGGAAACCAGGAGATCCGTGGTTCAAATCCCGGCCTTGGCATTGAATTTTCCATGTTGACTCTATCCATAAAAAATCTTAGCCTATAAACGGCTAGAGTGGAGAAATGATTCATTTCTATCAATTAATTAAAAAAAAATTGTATATTTTACAACGTACTCATATTCCTCTGTGTATAGATACTTTCTTCGGGAGAATTTGAAAAACCACAAGTCACAAGTGGTCTACCGGGGAAATATATGAGTCAAATGGAAAGCTTAATGTCAGGATGGCACGTTGGCCATGGTAGCTCAAAGGTCAACAGCGACTGGACGGAAACCAGGAGACCCGTGGTTCAAATCCCGGCCATGACATTGAATTTTTTATGTTGACTCTATCCATAAAAAATCTTAGCCTATAAACGGCTAGAGTGGAGAAATGATTCATTTCTATTAATTAATTAAAAAAATTGTATATTTTACAACGTACTCATATTCCTCTGTGTATAGATACTTTCTTCGGGAGAATTTGAAAAACCACAAGTCACAAATTCTTGTACTTTTTGTAATTATCATTGCAGAAATGGAAACAACTTGCACAACATAATATCTAATAAATTAAATAATTTCATCTTATATGAGGTAACCGTAAGTTTATTCCTTTTGATTTGGTTGCCTGCCTCTTTGGTTCTCCCCTTCTCAAGGAATCGGCGTATTCTTCACGTTTCTCTCGCGGCCAACTGCTCCGCTACTTTCGCGGGATCCTAATATTGCTGGGCTGCTTTTCTTGCTCTCCAATGAGGTGAATTTTGGTGGGTGTTGTGTTAGAGGAACCTCGGACCGAACATTCCGAGCCCCTCCCGTAGGGGAGTTGTTCGGATTGGGTTGGACTCGAGGGGGCAGTGTGTTCCCGATACCCACGGGTAAATGGGTACTTCCGGCCAGGCTACGGCCGCCCGGAGGGGGTCGAGGGTTGCCTGAATAGTCCCGGGTACTAGCCTGCAGAGCTAGTAGAAGGTGTGCTAGATCTCCAGGCGGCCCCACCTAGGTTTTCGGTAGTCTTCCCTGCAGGGTTGACGCGCGTAAGTGGCGTATCCACTTCCATCCCTTCTTGACGTTGTGCTCAGCTGGGGGCTTTTTAGACTCCAGATATTGCCCTATGGAAAGAGCCCCGGAGTTTCCATCGCTCCCGGGTAGAAGTAGGCTCGGGTCCTTGGTCCTAAGGGTCCAGGACTAATGGGAGTAGAACCTCTGCGCTTAACTAACTGTAGTGTTTAACGCCCGCTTTTACTACATAAGGCACCGCAGGCGACGACACTGATGATACATGAGATGAATATGGAGTACCGGTGGAATGAGATGGCGGGGGAAACCGGAGATCCCGGAGAAAACCCGCCCCAGCGCCGTGTTGTCCACCACAAATCTCCCTTTGCGGTCGCCTGGGATCGAACCCGGACCACCTTGGTGATGAATTTCTGTGGTGCCATTTGGGTAACTGTTTAGGTTTTGCGGTCTAGCAAAGTTTATTTGCAGCGAGAAGTTTCACCTTTCTAACTTCTGTGTTGCTACTTGTCGTTACTCTATTTTCTCCTCTTCTCTATCGTTATATAGAGTACACAGATATGCTGAAAAAACAATTGAAAGCAATTGCAAATATAATACACTTTTTGTTTTAAGGAAGACAAATATTTAGGAGTATGCAGCGGCGACTCACGGTGGTAAGAACCTCCCTTTCGAAATACAATGAAGCTGTAACAATAAATCTGTGTGTAGAACATGACGTTTCTTGTGCATGGTAGTTAAATGGAAACAAAAGAAGCGACGAGCCATTGATCTCGGCGAATTTACCACGTCAATGAGCAAAGAATATTCGTGGAACGGCTCATAGCATGTTGACACAAGATGATGACGATTCATTCCAGCTTGGAATTTTTCCATCGATACCTTCCCTTTCGTTTTTATTCTTCTCTTGCTGAAGCTGGGAAGACGCCCAGCTGAGTCAAGAAAGGAAGACAAACACAGAGACCGTCTAGTGTACAGTCCCTTCCAAGATTTCTGGTGCAACTCTAAGAAAAACAAGTCACACGTAGTTTTCCAAATCTTCGGTGGAAATTTATAATTTTCGTGGAATTCTGCACGTTTTAATTCAAAATTCCATACAAAAAACGCACGAAATTAATTAAAAAGTGAGCAAGTAAATGATCCTATTTTCCAGATAATGTGTACTGTGTTAAGATACGCTTTTACAAGCAGGTCATTGTGACATTAATGTTGCTGATTGAGTTGGAATTTTCTTATAGTAAAATAAATCGAAAATAAATGTACAATGTGTCGATCTTCTTCTCATGATCCTATGTTTGACATGGAAAACGTTATTTTAATATTACAATGATTCATTAATTATATGTTATTCTTTGAATAGGTCAGTGTTTAAGAAGATTTAAACTAAAACTTTAGAATATATGCAATCTTTATCTCCTCAGTTTCCTCCCTTGTATGCGTCAATCACTAGGGAAAAAATAAAACATAACTGCAGATCTTCTCTTCGCTATATGCAATCTTTATTGTAAGTTTTGTATAATTGAGTTTGCGTACGGATATTTATAGATTTGGTGAGGTACAGAGCTTTTTCTTCCGTCTCAGGGAACTGATCGTTGAGCATAAGACGGACTTATGTCCGTCGTTACAACTTAAAACTTTATACCTTCTTCCGTGGCTAATAGGTACCTATAGGAGGTACAAGGGAGACAAGGCTACTTTCACTTTTAATATATGTTCACTATAGCGATACAGGGCTCAGTGCACGATATCAAATGCGACAGTGGCCCTTCAGTAGTATGAAGAAATATATCTTGCAGAAAGACATATCAACAAACTTTTGAGCAGCCCAACTCCAGATAAGAGCGACATATATTTTAAAGGTAAAAAAAACCCTGTTCTTTTGCTCTATTCAATAAAATTTTATAGTCTTAAATTTGGCTAAATTGTAGATTCCTAAGAAGTTTAAAATAACTTATAGGAAGCAAATTACAAATGTAATCTCACATTAAGTGCCCATTAAAGTAGCTTCTTTAATTTTTAATTTTCATCTGTCTAGGCACAATCAAATCTTATTGGATGATTTTCAAGCCTGAGAACAAGTTCTTAGATTAATTTTATTACATTTAGTGTATTTTCTGAAACTAATGGTTAAAAAACTCTAGCGGTTGTTTTTGACAAAAGTAAATGCATAATTGAAGACGAAAAAGGAATTTGAAAATACAAATCATAATCGAGTATTTATTTTCTTCTTTCGATATTCTCTAGTGCACTTAACGCATATGCATTGCGTTTTATTTTTTCGACGATAGTTAAATAGTAGAATCAGTTCTTACGGAAAAATAAAACGAGTAATTTGCTAACATTTGTTATACGTGGTGGTTCCGGTAACAATGTGACCTACATTAACCAGGGAAGTCAAATGACTATTGAACTATTATGACTAGTTGCTCACTTTGAGTTTATACAACATCGGTATTGCCATAGGTATCTCCTTCTTTGTTATATTTACAGTACATCACCGGCCTTACGTTGCTGATTAACAACTGCTTCTGCTTCTTGTTATCATATTTGTTTTAAAAGTTTATATATATATATATATATAATTACGAAATTAACGAGTTGAACTGTTTAAAATTGATGTACACTACTAGCGTATTAGTGTATGATTCTTCCAGCTAGATTGATTTCAAGCAATATGGACTCTGTATGTACGTGCTACATTCTACAGCTTACATATGAAAAATGGAGCTCACGTAAATTAAACAAAAAATATAAATGTTCAAACATTTCCCAACAGGTGGATCATTTTGCCTTGGGAAAATGTAAACCTACGGCCACGAATATTTCATGACGGACTAAAACTGAAAAACATAATGAATACCAAGAAAATAAAATAGTGACACCAAATATGTATTATGGTACAGAGCGTATGTAATTGTCATACTCGCAGTATGTTCAGGTGGCTTATAAAGTTTTATTTTCGGTAAAATCCATTGTTTGTGTTATGGGGTGTAATGCACTGCTGCATCCACTATACGCAAGCCACTTACAAGGGAATAGGTCATATTTTCACGTTATGCACGTGTAACTAATTAAAATTTAAAAAAATTTAAAGCATTATTCACAAATACATGTACCCTTTTACGCTGCTTTTACATGTATTGCCTCAAAATATTTTCAAGAAAATCCTTCACTCAAAGCACGCTAACACATTTCATTAGCTTACAATTTCTTAATAGATATTAACCGTTTGGGTTAAAATGGCGTCTCTTTCAGACGTTGCCAGGATAATGAAACGCACTCCTAAAAATAGCATTATCATTCTCATTTAAACTCATTTTTATAGAGGTAAGTAATATGCCATATAGCATACACTTAAGTATACTTCAGGAAACTTAGAACCCATTGACGTATGCAATTTGCATCGTACCATCAATCACTTCCGAATTCTTGGCTGTTTTCATTTCAATTTTACCGTGTTTTAAACAATGCGCGATGAAGTGCCGTTGTTTTGTTTTCCTTCAAGGATGCAAACAGTATGCGATATCAAATTAATTAAATACAAACAGCTGACTATCGTCCACTTCGCTCAACTTGCAGTAAACTGTGTATTGATAATATCTCGCCAAACTTTAACATGATTAACACGAAAGAGAACGACTAGTATTGTATAATTATTATCAGAATGTATATGAAAATAACTGTATATCATGGGTATGAAGGGTGGTGAGACTGAAAGCCATCAGTTTTCGCTTGTAGCTTTTTCCTGTTATTCTGGAAACTATGGTATTTTTTATAATGGATGATACTACCGAATGATGCTGCTCTTTTATGTCTCTCTAACAAGTTAGTTTCGGACTCCAAAGAGAAAAAAATATGCAATCGTTTTTGTCTGAAATGGATAAAACGCAGCAAAAGCTTCTGAATAAGTTATTAAAATGTAGTTTTGCCGGAGGTGGATAGTGTAACAGAATATGCACTGCGTTTTCAATACTGTACACGTCAGTTGGTATTAATGTCATTGATGTGCGGATGTTCAGTCCCTTTGTAGCGAGTTGTATGATTGGTCAGTCGCCTGAAGGCAAAATATCAGATTAATCTTCGTATTGTTATCCAAATGCAAATTATAGTCAACTATCCCTGGAAACGGTTTGTAACGTTAGATACCTTTTATTAAGTCTTAAGTCATGTACTGTTATGACTGTAACTAATGAAATGTTGTTTACATTCTGAAAGTGAGCTTTTTTTTATTGATGCTCAGGATTTCTTTAAAATGCCAACAAATCTAATAATATTGGGCTGTCAGTGGACTTAGGAACCATCGGCCAGGAACGGATTTGAATCCGCGACCTTGGCATCAGTAGACCAGCGACTAACCAACTGAGCCACTCAGACCAAAGTATCGGTTATATTCTATGCATGGTATGGCTTTAGCACAGTTTAGTCACGTTAAGAAGCAATGGCTAGTTTCTAATATTTATGAAAATGCATATGTAGAAACTTACAAATTCTATGGTCTGTTAATTTTCTGGTCTTCAATTCTTTAGACTTTTACTCGTAAGAACAAGTAAATAGAGCTAGTTTATACAATGTAAGTTCTAAATATCAAAATCCTTTAACAACATACCATAAAGCGTGCAAGATCCTTCGCAGCGTTCGGAAATCTTAAAAAGAAACCTTTCGTGCGTTTGCGGAAGCAATAGTGTATTCTCAGTGACGCATTCTGTATTGTGCGTGAAAGAACACCTAATTTTACCCAATTTTATCCTCGTTACCAAGCTTGAGTTTCTTTTACGTGCCAAACATCTGCAACACGGGAACACCGGCTTTATTTCCCTTCCAAATGAAGCCATGCTAAATATATTTACGCCTTCCATGGGCTAAATCCTATGAACTTGGGAACCACAGGGTAGCATTTACCCTTAGACACGGAGGCTACTACTGATTTACAGCAAGTAGAGGCAGGTATTGAACCCATAAATTCGATACCGAGATTTCCCCAGAAATATATTGTTTTTAACACCTCTAAAATAAAAAACAGCACTTTTATAAATGGTCCAAGTAAACGGAAATTTGATTAAATATCAAACATGGCCTTTAAGTTCAGGGTCATCCAAGAATGTCACTAGACGACTTTTAAGGTCTCCCCATTCCATGCTTTGCATGGAAACCTTTTGGGGAAAAAATGGCTCTCAGTATTTTAAATAAAATATTTTAAGATATTTTCACAAAAAAATTAAATTAATAGTTCAGTTGCTTGGAAATAGCTAAAAAATTGTCTTTATTCTAGATCATATTTGCATAACTGGCAATCTGCAAGTGATAGAAACTTGATATCCAAAAAGTTGTTAACCACTTCCGAGATATTTCTTGTTAATTAGAATTTAAGCCTGGCCATGCAAAGAGAATTTTATTGCAAATTCATCATTGACTATCGCTTGAGCCTAGTTGCTTCCCCATTCCCAATTTACTCACAGGGAGATGTGTAATAGATTTCTACACTCGATTATCTCAACTAACATGAAGTAGATATAAGGATGAACGTTTATAGAATAGTTTGTAAACGAGTGAACAGAGAAAGTCTTGTGAGTGCAATACATAATGTATTAATGCGGCAAACGGTACAATCCATAATAATTATCCATATTAGGTGTGTAAAGAACGGGTGGGTACCGACGCGCGCGAAAGGGTCAATTTTTTGCTAACTGCGCGCGAGGTACTGAATTGTAAACAGACCTACTGCGCGCGAGCTTGTCAAGGGTATACATGCTAACAGCACGCGCGCGGATATAGGTACCACAAATACGTCAAATGTTTGCGAGTCTTTCTTGTGTAAGAAAGAGAAGTGTGGCACCACTAGTAAATAATTTTAATATTTTTTTTTCGAGAATATTTGTAACCATAGGTTATAGGGTTTGTATCCAATAATGATCAGTATTTCCATTAGCTTTCTGCTTATTGCCAAACAAAACATCACTCACGTATGAAAAGTTCCTTACTGAATTTGTAAATAAATGCCTCTGGTAATATTAATGTTAAGTTTGAAACTTCATCAGTTGTTGTTGATTTTGAAGTAGCCATACATAAAGCAATTTGTCGGGTATGGCCGTCAGTATATATCGTAGGTTGTAAATTTCATTTCACACAGGCTTTGTGGAGAAATATTCAAACTTTAAGATTATCATCTGAATATAAGCAAAGCGGTACTGATATCGATAAATGGCTGCACTGAGTGTCCTGTTTTAGCCTTGCTCTCTCTCGGGAAAGTAGGATATGTCTTTGCAGAAGATTTAATGAGAATTAAATCCAACGATTCTAATTTTGTGAAATTTGTAGATTATATAACAAATATAAATCTGCCTGCTATAAACGTAGCCAGTACATAGAGGAATTAATTTCAAAATACAAACAAGGACTTACCTCATGATAGCATTTCCTAAGGAGTGTTTGTTATCATTACAACAAAGGCACATAAGTTAAGTGGATCTTTTACCTTATTGAGAAATTTCGTGTTCTAATGCGGACTGCATGTATTATACAACTGTATTTTTAAGAATACCTATTATTGGCAAATAGGCCAGCGTTCATAGAGGGTTCATAAGTCTCTAAAAGATTAGGAAGTAAAATGCAGGAACGATCGCCCCGCGCAGTTGATCTATCCCAAAAATGACCGCCGCGTGCAGTCGAGTACTTTAAAAAAGATAGAAATTTACCTTGCGCGCAATCGGGGCCCTCCGTAAAGAACTATAGCTATGAGATTAATAATAATTGCATTCTATAGTTTCTTGACGATAACAATTGTGTATATTTTTATTTACTGGTTAATTAATGTCGTTATTTTTTTCTCTGCTATATGTTTTAGTAGACGCAGGAAGTTTTTAAAGACTTCTGATCAATAAAATAGAAGTGCATGTGTCTGTGTGTGCATCAAATGTATAATTTAAAACAGAATAACTACCATTTTGTATTTAAGCTCAACGTGTTGATGCGGAAAAAAATGGTCTCCTTCGATATTGAATATCTCGAAGAAGATCTCTCCGCATCAATCCTAAGCTTGCTCGGCAGAGCTATGAGAGGTAACCATCAGGGTTTGCGTATATGTCAAGGAAAGACACTGAGTTAAAGCATTTAATCAAGTTTTATAACTATAAAACTTGATATTAAGCGTTAAAGATAATCCGATCACATACATAATACCAATTCACTTGTAATGAAACAAATATATTCATACATTTCAGATTTATGAAGAAGTTTAAGAGACAGAACGCTATATAGCTCCGCTCTCGTTGCCAGCCAGACGCAGGGTGAGTTGAAGTGACGCGGTCAACGGCTCGGTGCTTTAGTTGAAAATCTGTCCGTTGGACTACCACTGCTTTCAAATCAATACTTATTTATTTATTATAACTTTACTTTTTCTTTCTTATTTTGATTGTTATTTGCTATGTATATTCTCATTAATATTTATCTATCTTATTCTCTTATTAACTATAATGTATAAATATCTCTTTTAATCTGCTTATACGATGTTATATTACTTATTTAACGTATCGTTATACTTTTGATGTCTAATAAAATCTCTTACTATTAACACCCACTATTAACACTATTAATTTCAGTATCAGTATTCTAAGTGTGACTGTTTAAATGCCACTGTTATGCAGTGAATATGGTACTGGAATGTAATAGAACTAGCCACGAGATTGCAAACTAGTGGAAGTATAACACATTTTATAATTAGGCTGACCTCGCAACTAAAGTGTTCACAACAGTAAATGGGAACTAACTCTTATCATGAATTTATCCCACGAGGAGAAGATAATCTAATGTCTTTGACTAGCTAAATTAGATATGAATCGGTATCTACTGTATCCGGCCGTATCCTCCGTTGGTTGTAGTAGTGTTTTGGCCTAAGTAGCTCACTGGTTAAAAGCAGCCGGAGGGAGACCGGAAGACCCGTGGGTCAAATCCCTTCTATAGCACTGAATTTTTCAGTCTAACTCTACCTTTTCATTCTTTGACCTACACACGGAAAGTGTGTGAAAGAAAAATTAATCTCCGTTAATTGACATAATAATGCTCTGAACTATGAGGCCCGGGCCTTAAAATAGTTACATCACAATAAGTCGCCATTAAGGTAGTTGTCCCATGTGTTTATGAGAACTCCTAATTGTTTACCAGGAAATACACGAGTCAGTTGGAGAATTTGGTGTTATGCTGGCATGTTGGCCAAGGTAGCTCAATGGTTAAGAGCAGGAAGACTAATATCGCAAGATTCTGGTTCAAATCCCAACTATATCATTGAATTTTTCAATCTGGCTCTACTTTTCCAATAAGTAAGCTGCTCTTGCGAGCTACATTCCAGAATATGGGATTAAAAACTGAAAAATGTTAATTAAAAGGACTAGTACTTGTGGCATTTTACTGCCACAGGGCATCTATTGTGAATACTTTAAGAGACACGTCAACTATTAATGCTTCTTCTCGCCTGCCAGGCATGTGTCGAGATAGTTGAAGGCCAGCTTCAAACGGCGTAGGTACTTATTAAGTAACTTTAAAGCAAGCCAAGTTTCACCATGAAGTAATAGTATTGACTTGTACTAAGTTTGAGCTATAAAGAATTGAATTTTCCCAGTTTTAAATTTTAGTAGAATTAAAGGCATGCTGTGTGACACGAGAGTTGCATTGGTAAAAGCGAGACCTTTTATGCTTAAGACACTTAAAATTTAAAGCGTTTTAAAATGCACGAGACACAGTATATTAAACATCTGCTATATTCAAAATTACCTAACAATGTATAACTGTATGTTTGTAACATATTTGCACCTTTTGTGTACATGAAATATAGAATTACCTCATTTATTCATTATATCGTGTACAAAAAGCCCTTCCCTTCTCTTCTTGTAAAATACTTTACTGTCGTATCGTGATGTAGAGCCAATGTACATTTTCTTTTTCATATATTCAACGGCTGTCTTTCATACCGCCTGCTTTCTCAATCAGTGCGTCCAGTATGAGCTCCCACAGTCAAGAGTGTATCTAATATTGACTTCTGAGAATCATATGATAATATACGTAAACTGAGTAAACAAAGAGGAGGACATAGAAAGAGACCGACAGTTGGAGCATATTTACACTACTACTCAAAAGTTTTTTAACACACCTCATTTTTAGGATTTCTTCAAACAATGGAATAAAAAGACATAATATAGTCAGGGCAGTGCATTTAATAAAACTCAGCAATTGATGTTAGATTTTTCTTTCTTCAAGAAAAATTTGTTTTATTTACGGCTTTAAAAATTCTGGGTATCATTTCTATTAAGTATCCCAATGTATCTTCAGAAATATCCCTCCATACGTTTTGCACATGTCTCTAAAATACAT
The DNA here is from genome assembly GCA_030765055.1 of Mantis religiosa. Classification (NCBI taxonomy): domain Eukaryota; kingdom Metazoa; phylum Arthropoda; class Insecta; order Mantodea; family Mantidae; genus Mantis; species Mantis religiosa. The sequence continues at coordinate 371,804,197 of CM060950.1, forward strand.
TTACATTAGTCGATTCTTTGCTGACCTCTCTGTCCACATGATCTCACAGTAGTTCAGTAGGATTGCAGTCAAGGGGGCCAAACCATTTCTTTCTTCAAATCGTTCAGCGTATCTTCTACATAGTATAGGTAAATATGTATGCTTGGGGTCACTGTTCTCCTGCAGAGTGAAACCCTTACCAATCAACCGCATCCCAGATGGTTTGGCATGACACTGGATAATGTTATGATAATGCTCCTACTTCATAATTCCTTCTATTTTCACAATATCGCCTGTCCTATTGTCACCAAAACAACCCCACATTAACGTCAAACCATCCTCATGCTTGACTGCAGGGGAGGTGGCATGCGTTTAACTTTTACACGTCCTACAAACTGGTGACGTTTTGAGCCAAATAGCTCATACTTAGATTTATCAGTAAACAACACCTTCTTACACTGATAACAGTCCAGCTTACATGTCAGTTGGTCCATTGCAATGTTTACCATTTATTAATAGCTCTCAACAGGGACTTATTTGCCGCAATGCAACTTTTCAGAGGTATATCCTGAAGTTATCTCTTCACTGTAGAAACACAGACAGATTCATCTCTCAACTAGTTCAGTTCCGCTGTCAGCATGTGAGTACTGTTATGAAACGATCACGTTTGCTGGTCACTATTAAATGTTTATCCTCACTTTTCGAGGTCAGCTTAGGCCTCCCCTTTCGATAACAATCCTTTTTGCTGTTTGTAGTTATATACCACTTTACAGGTCAATGGACACTTCTCAAGTAAAATTGTTCTTTTGTGGCAATTTGACGCATGGTGTGGCCTGCTTTATGTAAGACGACTTTTGCAAAATGTTTTTCTGCTAAAAGCTCCCGTTTTTACCAATTGCAGAGTTTCAACTACACAATAACAATATGTACCGTTCACCTGCTTATGAAACACTAAAGTGTTGTTTACAGTCAATACCCATTTACAGAACGTCTACGAGCCCACCTTAGTAGCGTGGATGGTAATGTGTCTGTCTCACGTTCAAGAGATCCCGAGTTCGAATCTCGGTCACGGTGCGCTACCTGGATAAGGTTTTCTTCCGTGATTTTCCCTTATCCTGAAGGACGACTGTCAGGTAACTCTAAGCTCCATGGACACGGGACTCATTTGAGCATCATTTCACCCATTTCATTCATCGTCCGTTATGGCTTAAGGTTGGAGGACGTAAATTACAAAAAAAAAGGTCTATGAACGACATCTAGAGAACTACTGATATACTATGACGTCCAAAATAACATTGGAGTAAATGTTCCCATAAGGTTCAACAATTGCTACATTTTCAAAATGCACATAACTGACAAACAAAATGTAGCGCAGTACATTTCAATTGTGTTTCCATGGATTTCTGACATACATAATATTATATTGGCTATGTTTGGCGTTATACATTGGTTAATTGCAGAAAAACAGACTGTTCAAAAACTTTTGAGCGGTATCGTATGAGAAAAGCCTCACCCCAAACTCCCTGTAGTGTTTCATTATCTACTTTATTTTATCAAAAATGACTCTGATGTTTTCTTCTTATTCTTCAGCAGTTCAAAGGCTTTTCACCCTACCTAGTCGGTTAACATACTTCATTTTAAAATAAATTCATGATTAATAACACCTGCGTTTGAAATTATCTGTAAAGAAGCCTGTAAAGCCGTCTCAATCCAAATATTTTATACTTTTTTATTGATGATGAACCTAAAGAGATGAAAAAAAAAGTTAATCTAACAATTTAGAGATATTCGCTGCCAAAGGTTTGACTTTTTAAACACATTTAACCACTTTAATATGGTAGGTCACCTTTTTTCTTTTCTTTTCTTGTGATGTCGTGAAAAATACGATAGTTTGGAATTTCAAAGACATTACATGGTGAATCAGCTTTTAAGGACAGGATTATTCGATCTGAAGTATCTAACCTACAGAAATGTGTAAACACTTAACGCACCCACCCACCAATATAGAAGTAAACTGTTGTAACAGCACCTTACAGAAGATAAATTAAGCGATAGTGAGAGGAGAAAGTTATATCACAGTACTTTATTTCACTCCGGTCTCCGCAAGCTTTGAGTAAAGGTAAACTTTTAAATAAAGTAGTGTAAAAATGTATGTATTTATTTTTGAGCCAAGTTTCGACTTAGGGACGTCTGAGAGCACTTAGTGATATAAAGAAGTGGCAGCCATTTGTTTGCAAAATTGGTAAACATTATGGTAACTAGATGCGAGTGGCTTCGTGATAGTATTATTTACCTCAGTCTTTTGTTTTAAAAACAAGCAGTGTGGCCTTTCCTGCCTCATTAGCGCTTTCGTTAAGGACGGTGTGTCTCCCTTGTAGGCTGACGGTATTGATTTCAGGGGGCCGTGCCTGACACAAAATAAAAGGAAGGAATCCGAGCTGTCATACATGCCGCTTGTGGTTTTCTCATTACTGCACAGCAGATATCTGATCGTGTATAGCATACAGGCAGAGATTTCGAACTTTTCCTTATATATATGGGAGGTAGACCAAATGGCAGGAAAATAACAGAAAGGATGAGAACGGAAAAATAAAAGAAAAGGGAAAAGGCAAGTGGTCTCCTGGTGAAAATACAGGAGGCCGAGTGGGCACAAAGAATCGTCATGCTTTATAACCTTCATACGTGTGTGTGTGTGTGTGTGTGTGTGTGTGTGTGTGTGTGTGTGTGTGTGTGTGTGTGTGTGTCTGTCTGTCTGTCTGTGTGTGTCTGTCTGTGTGTGTATGTGTGTGTATGTGTGTGTGTGTATGTGTGTGTGTGTGTGTCTGTCTGTGTGTGTATGTGTGTATGTGTGTGTGTGTGTGTGTGTGTGTGTGTGTGTGTGTGTGTGTGTGTGTGTGTGTGTGTGTGTGTGTGTGTGTGTGTGTGTGAAGACGGTGGGACAGCGAAGAGACAATCTTTGTGCGTGTGTGCATGTGTGGGCTTCAAAAGCAAGTTTTCATTTCGAATTCTGGACGGGTTCAGAGAAAGAACTCAGATGCTGTACGTTATTCCAAATATTCTCTTTTGCTCCCAATGTAGATAGATCTACACGACACAGACCACTCGTACCGTAAGCAACCACATGGATCATCCTCTGATGTGCACCTTAACTGGTAGACCCTGTTTGTATATACTTCCCTGTTCGTAAATTAAAGATATTTAACGTCGCATCAACTCATCACCTGCAAGATGCCCATTTGTTTCTACTATAATCTGTCTCAAACAAGAACTACCCTGTGTAAGCATATGCGGGGAGAAAGAGAGAGACAGACTTATTGTAACGAATGCTGTTAGGTCGCTGATTGGTGGAGAAGATTCGTAGGTGTTTGGAGAGGTGATTCCCGCAATTTTCTCTGGGTAAGCAAAGAGAACGAAATTTCAAAGTCGTCACATAGAAAAAAGCTCTTAACTTTTTGGCTATTGCTTAAAGCTACTGTATTACCATATCGCAATTCCGAGCGCGATGGCTCAGACGGTTTCTTATGTGGCCTGCATTCGGAAAGTTCGAGTTCGATTCCGGGCCCTCATACCTGAAACATGGGCTCTTTTGGGGCCTTTTCCAAGTGGCTAGGCAAATGCTGGGTAGGTTAATTACATCCTAAAAGTTTCCTGTCTCTCCATTTCATCTCCAGTATCATTTCACATCATTTCTCATCTGGCGATCTCTTTCAGGCTGGAAGTGTTGGTGGCTGTCTCGGTGGTGCATGGCAGGATGATATGCTCTGAGTGAATCACTTCTTCTCGGTAGGTCGATTGCCGGTCTCCGAACCGACTGCTGGGACTGCTTCCGAACCACAGTAGGGGGAATGTCCGTTGTTCTGGCCTAGCAGGAGAGGTTTCCATCTAAGTAAAATGTAGGAACCCTGTCCTCTGCTCCTTCGTGGCTCCTTAGATGGCCGCCCTCTGTCTCCTCTCACCTTGTCTTTCCTCCCGGGGAAGTCCCATTTAGGGGCATAGGTACAATAGTTCAAGACTGGTCGCAATGCCGAATTCCTCCTTAGTAATCCTAATCCTATCACTATTGTGCCTACTGGAAAATGTAACAAAAGGATTTCTACAAATGTTTATATTAATCCGAAGTATAAAAAATAAGCGGTTCTAAAAACAGTTTCGTGAAGGACCGATATATTAAGTATGTAACAGAACACATCACACATCTACCACCTGCATCTGTCGCATCAGAAGTTAGGTTTATAGAGGGCCAACCTACGCAAAATATGCTCCACATTGACAATAAAATAATAAAACATCTCCTATTTGGAACTGTGTGGAAAGATTTCATTGGTAGGTAATATTTAAACCGTTGCGTTACAAAGTTTCTAAGTGTAGTTATTAGTCATCCTTTTATCCATTTAATATTGTATTTGTTAAAGTGTATACCATTTTGCTGCAAACTATGCAAAACGCATTTTTTAACAATGTGGATAAGTATTTATTTGTCAAGTGTTCAGAAAATTTTCATTGGAATTATTTAAACCATTACATTGGAAAATGTAGTAATTTTTATTATCATCTATTTATAATTATGTTATTATACCCTTTTAGTGCAAGCTATTCAAATCCATGTTTTAAAAAAGTGGATAGGTACTATTTATTTGCAAAATGTTGCCAGCTTTAGTTGTCCCCAGTTTAATAATGTGCACTTCCATAGAAGGCGATGTACCCTTTGATTTTCGTAACCACAGACATCCTTTTAAAGCAAATATGAAGCAACAAAAGAATGAAGAGCTTTTACAAATGTAAAACAAAATTGCAATTATGGAAACTTCTATTTTAAAGTCGAACACATGTGCAAGTGCAGGAGCATTCATGAAAATGTGGGAACCAGAAAAACTACAAAAAAGTTAAACGTTAATTTGTGTCAAGTTATTTTAAAACATCAAAATTTAGGTATTGAAGGCGGTACGCCTGTTGGGTCCATATCGTAATGGTCAGTATGGAGGAGATGGGTATAGAAAATAAAATACTGTCCTTACTTGCACCATGAAATCTCATGAGTTTTACTCAAGCCGACAAGAGTAGATCGAAATGTGTGTAACTTCAGTACAGAAATAATTTTACTCAAATGCTTCTGAAACAGAAAACGAATTATTTTGTCATTTTAGATTTTGCAATTAACATTCAACGCTGTGTGCCTTAATGTTATGATAAGGACAGACAGCAAATGTTGTTGAGATTGAAGCCCGTTTTCAGTAAATCCAAATGTGGAAATTATCAAAAAACCATAGATCTTGACCAGTATTAATTTATTACTTGTAGGAGAGGTGAAAATATAATGTTGTAGATACTGAAATCATTAAAATTCCAGCTAACACAGAAATGCAAATTCGAGTCTAAAATTAGCTCTTTATCCTTATGAAGTCAATTAGTTTTTCAGTTCTTGTTACTTAAATGTATCCTTACTCTGAAATGTCTTAAAATTATGACGATATTAGGATATATACAGGAAGTAAAAATTAAGTAATTTTATTTAGAAGTCAGTCTCATTAATTAAAAATCTAAAATAAAAGACGATTTAATACAGAATTTAAATTTAGTTTAAAAACTTAAAAACAATATCGCAAGGATATTCTCTCTCTCTCTCTCTCTCTCTCTCTCTCTCTCTCTCTCTCTCTCTCTCTCTCTCTCTCTCTCTGTCTCTCAGAAACTATGTGAAATATTAACCTGAAACTCTGCAGGTTTATTATAATTTTTATAGAATACATCACAACTGTTTGGCCAAAGAAGAATGTGAAATTATGAAAATATGCGTGAGCCAGCAAAGAAGATTAGAGAACTCAAATAGTTGGTAGGCAGAGATAGGAGGAATTATGGAAAAATTAGGAATGGGAGATATATGGAGATTAGAGGAAAGGAATACAAGGATGTGGGTAAATTGGTAAAATGCAGAACAGAAGATATAGAAAGGCAGGAAATATGGGGAAGTCTAGAAAATATGAAATTATTATAATTTTACAAACAAATAAAAAGAAATTGGGGACGAAAATTATATGTAGATTACTGAAATAGGCAAGGGAGAGAAGGGCTAGCTTGGATGAGAGCAGGAACAATATTTCTATGAAAAGGAAATAAGTGAATTTTGTGGGGTAAAAGAAGGCATAGAACACTATGTAACAGAATGCGAGGAGGTTGCAATGTTGAGAAAAAAACGTTTGGGAGGAAAAATGGGAGAAAGTAGAGAAGAGGATAATCGCTATAAAATGTTAACGGGAAAGGAGATGAGATGATGGTGAGCTCTTATAGAAATAAAAGAAAAATGGGCAATGTATGTTTGTTTGTGTGTGGGTGTGTGTACAAAAAACTAAAATTGGTTTAAATACAAATATTGATATTAAAGTTCAGCAGCTTCCGAGCATGTGACAAGAAGATTTTCAAGAAGATGTCCCACAGTAAATTTAACATGGAATTCTGTCAAAACTAGAAATTTATCACAATCTGTAAATATTTTTATTACAATGTAATATGTTTAGGCGTTTTAATTATAAATGCAATGTATTTCTTGAAATTTCAGGGAATAGCCTCCGAAATGCTCTTCACTCTTGCGTGAATGGTAAGCCATAAGAGATAGATGCAGCTTACTTCACAGAACAGATAGAGCTCTTAAATCAGATAATGTATGTTAACCGTTTTACGGACTTAACCATCTCCGAGGTATTCCTTGTTATTGGTTTTGCATTTTCAAATACTTGCGTACACATTTCTAAGATGGGAAGTCATTGCTCATTTTTTTCTTCTGGCAGTGCAAAGAAAAGTAATTTCAAAGCCATTATATACCAATGAGGTCTTGAAACATTTGACGTTCCCTTAAAGCCTACTGTATTTCACTATTTCCGTCGTAATTAGTGCAGAGAAATATGAAGTAGTACAATTTTCCTCAAATTTTTATCTGAATTAAAATGAAGTACGTAGAGAAACAAGCGTTTTTAAGAATACTTTTAACAGAAGAGAACAGAGAGGATCATTTAAATGCAACACATATTTTCAGACTAAACTTACCTGTGCTTCTTAAGCTTACAGTCTAGTACGTGTTATTGGCTAGCAAAACAGAAACGACCTAGTTTAAAAATAAATATGAGTACATTGAGAAACTGTTAAAATGTGTGATTCAGTAGGTATGAAACCTAAAAGCCGAACACAGTATCAACGTGGAAAACAAGCATCGGGCGGAATCTATATGCACCAGGTGTGCTGGGCTTTGCGCATTACAAAAAACAGAGCTCATACATTGGTTATTAAGCACATTTGGTAATCAATACTGGCATACCAACCAGTGTTTATTAAAAATGGTGCACATAAAAACGTCTTCCGTCATAGCGTGGTCTCATTAAACCCTTTGATGAAAATACCAAAAACACATATGGAAATATGTATCTCTCTTTCCCTTTTTCATGAGTGGTGGTTTGTAAAGGGCTGCAAAACCTTGCCCTTCACACCACCCCTCCTCTGCAGCACATGAAAATATGATTTAAAATTGTAGGGATGATAGGATGGTGCACCATCAAAGGGAACTATGTATTGGCGGCCGATGTATTCATTAACTTTTCAATCAGGAGGTTATTTTAGTGCGGTAATGGGGCCCTTTACCGACCAAAATCACTAGCGCCCCATCCTAAAATAAAATGCAAACAAACAAACAAACATAGAGTGTGGAATACGTAGACAAGGTGACTCGTTTTTGTTCCTTTATTTGCACGTAAATATTTATATTACCCCTTTTTCAATATTCTTTTTTTTATAGGTGGGGACTCTTTGAAACCACTAAAACAAAAGTTTGTTGACGTAGGTTTTTATTATTGGAATAATATAATTAAAATGAGCATCTTTATATTGAATTTATTTACCTACTAGCTTGTCTATTTGGTTTAGTTTGCTGTTTTTAACGAAGTAATTAATTTCATTTAAATACAAACTATTCCAATCGATTTTGATGAAATTATCTTAAAATATATAAGATGTTCTGCTATATTTGTAATAAAAAGAAATTTTAAGATACTCCTAATGGCAACAAATGGTTAAAGTATACATTTCTGAACTGGTTAACCTCTTCACGAATAATATTGCAAATTCTATGTTTTGCAGACACCCTGTAAGGATTCCTTACGAATGAAATAGTTGAAATAGGTATAGTAATAACTAAATTATAGAATGGGAGAAAAGTAAAAACTTATCAATTTAGCGATTTCTCTGTAACGTGCACCTAACTTCTTAGAAGGCTTTGGGGAATTCACTGCTTCTAAAAATGTACACTGCAGTCAACGTTGAAACGTGAGATTTTCATACAATTTATACTTATCTTCCACAACGTCATCCTTTCCCGGAAGATATATTTTCCCTATTTCATGATTGGTTCCTGGAAGTCTTTGACCTCACGTAGCCGAATAACATTTAGATTAGCATGGTGGATTAAATGGCATACTATTTAACGCTCGTTCTTACTGTATATGCCCATCATAGGTGGTTATGAAATGAAATGATTATTAGGAAATATATTTTGATAGGAAACGTTCTAGATATAATTTGTAAAATGTGACAACCAAGGAAAATCATAAAGAACTGCTATACGTTTACCTTACATGCCATTGTTCGTCCACTCTTCAACTATCTATTGTTACAAAAGTTTTTATTTCTATGTACTTTATGGTAACCGAAATAATGGTCGGTAGAAATTACTTTATTGCATATTGTCTTATAGACAGACTGGAAACAGCAGAGTCCAGTAAGTATAAGTGATACTGCTTTTTTGCAAATACGTTATGCCACAAGCTAAATGTACACATTTCTAAAAATAACAATAAATGCATATTAGTTGAAAAATGTCTTTCAAAAGAGGGCGTGGTAGTGCACAGGTTGCAGCTACTTTTACTTTAAAAGGCAGTTACACTAACAATTTGGCTCAAACACTTTGTGCAGTTATTTCCAGGGTTGAATAAGTCAGTTAGGACCTTTTTCTTTTAGAAAATATTAAAATCTGTTAATTTCAACCTAATTTTCCCAGAAAGTCATTTCATAATATTCACTTCCTGACAGATACTACGTCCATATCGATTGGTAATGTACAAAAGTTATAAAATTATCACAAATTAATACTTTTGCGTGCAGAGAACACTTTAAATTCAACGATTTCATTGTTTTATTGATCGATGATAGTACGATGTGCATACTAAAACCGAATTTTTTTAAATAACTTCTAGAGCATGTACAGCGCTACTATACTACATTTTTATAACGCGGGTTTCTTTGTGTATTAAATTATAAATACCACAAACATTTCCTTCAGAGGCTGATGAAGTATTTAAACGTAATATTTAGTGCTCTAATTTATTCTAATAAGAACTTTGCGCAATCCGAGGGGCTAGAATTGCCGCTGTTGCGATCTGTTTTAACGTTTATCTCATTCTTTCTGAAATTTGCTGTAAGCTAACGCACGAGCTTTAATGAAAACACAATCTAGAGCTTTTTATTTCCTTTTTGAAATGTAGATTTATCTCGACTGCAGGAATATAACAAAGGTTACTTCAATCTCTCTAAAAGAGATCACAAAGCCTGGTCTTGTAACAATAAAGTGCCTAATTCTATTTCAAACCATGTCCAAAGTTAAAATCAAACAGTCCATCGCTGGAATTTCAGTTCTCGTAATTACAGATAACAATGGATTCTCTGTAGAGCGCGAAGCAAATGTTGGCTCTGGCTTTACACAAAGTGCAATCTCTGCTTCGATAAAAGGAGCATTTTGTTTCATTTTAGAGAGAACACAGCTGAAAATACTTAACACAAATGTGAAATATTTTTAAAGGTCGATTGGATAGGAAAATGTACGGGTGGTTCACTCGTACTACTTAATATGAGCTGAGCGGTAAGTTTTGGTGCTTTTTATAAAGTTTTGTGTACAATTTAAATGTTGTCACAAAAGGTTTTATGTTTTCCAATAGAGAATTACGTACTGTATAGAACAGTGTATTTAGAGTTTGTGTGCTTATATACAGTTTCTTTCTTAGGTCAATAAAATAGAGTGTGAAGCCGACAACACAAGCACTGCACAAAAGAATATTGCATTTAGATCTTACGGTGCTAGATATAGCAAACATTTTCTATATTTTCTTATCTGTAGATTTTTAGCAAGTACTTGAGTGCTGTCTGAAACTAATACAATCAAAACAAGTATGAATGTATATATCAGGCGTACCAGGTGTAATCTTAGATTCATTTAATGCAGAACAGAATTCCATATCCATCCATATAAGCAATCGTATTACATATGACTTGTAAATTTTCCTTTGCTGATTACAGCTAATACAAGTGCTCTGTATATGTTCACCGCAGTTGAGGACAAAATCTCTGAAACTTCTACTTTCAGCAGACCACAATAAAACATCCCGGAAATAGCTTCCGGTTAAATTGACTCCGGCTATGAAAGTCCAAGTTCTTACACGTAAAAATAGTGAAAAGACATGGCACTGGTTCTATTCTTTGATAGATCAGTAAGCTCCACAGAGGTATGTGTTGTGGTTAAGCGCAGCTTGTAATTAAAGTTTGTGCTGCAGAATCTTGTGTTTCGGGTTTAATCCATCACCATTTTAATTTCTGTATTTATGGAGCAAGGCTGAGAAGTAATTACCCGAACTGGTAGGGGAGCTGCATGTGTGGTGTACCTGCGCCGCGGGAACCTGCCACACACCACCAGCTCAACAGAAACCCCTCTCGTTTTCAACTGCCAACAAGTAATTGAATTTCAAAGAAGATGCAGCCTTCTTAAACGGCTGAGCTCGTGTAATATATGAACCAGTGCGTTTTCAGAGAGGCAATTGAAATATTGCTAAGGATTTTGATTTAAGTTGTACGAGACAGAAGTGTGCGTGAAATATTTTGACACTACCCAAATGAATGTTCTCCGTAATTGGTTGTTAAATCTGTCAAAGATATAAAACAAATCTTTAGAGACGGCTCATTTCAGGGTTATATGGTGAAATTGTACTGAGATAATTACACGCGTGCACAATTTAGTCAATAGGTGTACGATTCTATTGATGTTATATTCAACAACCCTAATCCAACGTAATAGATTAGATGCACCCCTATATTCATCTTGTATTCTTCCGATATCTCCTGCGATTCGACTAACGAACTACTTGGTCCATTTTCAATAATTTTCTGTTAATATCGACATTAGGCACAAAATGTAAAAATATTAAAATTTATGATCCAAGAATTCAAAATAAAAATGGTTAAAGATCTAACGACAATTAATGCTCTTAGTATAGGTTTTAAAACAGGTACGCTATTTCAGTGATTACATTAAGAGTGCAAAAGTAAGTAAATAAACAAATAAAAATATAAATAAGTAGGTAGGTAGGTAGGTAGGTAAGTGGGTAGGTCGGTAGGTGGATAGGTAGGTAGGTAAGTGGGTAGATGGGTAAGTGGGTGGGTAGGTAGGTAGGTGGGTAGGTGGGTGGGTAGGTAGTTAAGTGGGTAGATGGGTAGGTGGGTAGGTAGGTAGATAGGTGGGTAGGTAGGTAAGTGGGTAAGTGGGTAGCTGGGTAGGTAAGTAAGTGGGTAGGTGGGTAGGTAAGTGGATAGGTGTGTAGGTAAGTAGGTAGGTAGGTGGGTAGGTGGGTGGGTAGGTAGGTAGATATTTGGGTAGATGGGTAGGTGGTTAGGTGTGTAGGTGGTTAGGTGGGTAGGTAGGTGGGTAGGTGTGTAGAGGTGTGTAGGTGGATAGGTGGGTAGGTGGGTGGGTAGGTAGGTAGGTGGGTAGGTGGGTGGGTAGTTAAGTGGGTAGATGGGTAGGTGAGTAGGTGCGTAGGTGGGTATTTGGGTAGGTGGGTAGGTAGGTGGGTAGGTGTGTGGGTGTGTAGGTGGTTAGGTGTGTAGGTGGGTAAGTGGGTAGGTAGGTAGGTAGGTGGGTAGGTGGGTGGGTAGGTGGGTAGGTGGTTAGGTAGGTAGGTAGGTGTGTAGGTAAGTGGGTAGGTGGGTAGGTATTTGGGTAGGTGGGTAAGTAAGTAAATAAATAAAAATAAATAATAAATAAATAATCATTACCGTTCTAGTATTATGAACATTTCAGTGAGTATACCAGAAAAAAGACACCCTTCTTAAATTGAAATAATTTCAATAGTTATACTAGAAATACAAACAACAAGATGGTAAGAGAACAATGGATGTATGGAGTTCAACGAATCCTGTCGTGAAGAGGACTAAGAGACAAAGAAGCAGAAGATAACTGTACCTATAAAAATTAAAAGTATGAAATTCTAAATTAAAAAGCATCTATATAGGTATGCCGCCAAAATATACATTCTGAATCTCCTGAATATTAAACAAGTATTTTAGAAAACGATCTTGGGTGCATGTGTTTTATGTGCATGTGTGAGCATACGCGCACTTTTGTAGAGCATAACTCGAAAATGAGAAGCTTAAGTAGCAAGTTATATATTCCACTCACAAGGGGTCACTATCTCATTATTTTTTCGATGTCATTATTATAGGTGAAAATATGTTGGAAGAAAAATATCGGTGTTTTGAACTTCTCGCTATTTGCCGCGAAAGGATTATAAAGTTTAAGATTTTAACGTTTAACACAAGCCTCTCTTGCACTCAACGATTAGCTTTCAGAGCATAGAGGCTACTATGCTCTTGAGCGTACTAAAGTTTGCTTAAGTGCTAAAATTACATATAGCGATGAGAAAATCGGCCAAAGTTAAGTTTAATTTTACCCAGTCATGGGTGCATCCCCCGATAAAATCTGAAGTGATAATAGTGGCACATATTTAGTTAAAACGTTTTAATATCTATTCAACACTGATATAGGCAAGGCATTAGATATTATTGATATATCATCCTAATTTATTAAGAACCTTTTTCTTGTCACACTTGGGCCTATAGGAGAAAAAGCTGAGATGTGGGTATTTTTATTTTCGCCTTATTTTCACTAGAATAATCTCAACTCGATCTGAAACATCAATGACTTAATATGAAACTATAGTCAAACATGCCCCTCCAACTATTCGAAACTAGTCTTTATGGGAGAAAAAACTAAAGTTATATTTCATTCCCCCAATATTGACCCTAACCATTTTGACTAAAATATCATATTATTTACATGGCTATTAAAATAGATGTCTTGAATTTGCTGTGAACGTACTGTAAAGATCTGATTATCTTCATTGAAGGATGTAGGTAGGTAATTTATGCAACCTGTAAACCATTAGAAATAGACGCATCTTACTATAAAAGCCTGCAAAGATCAGTGTAATATATAATATACGCGATAAAAAGATTCCAATTACACATTTTCGCGTTCGTAATTGTTTCGGTATTTCTAAGTATTGTTGTTACACTTTTAATTTTATCCAGATGGACTTGCCTAGAATATTTAATGCATCTTATGCGAATGTTCTTTTACACGCATCGGCACGTATCAACAACTGACTTACTGCTATGTATGTAAACATGTGCATTTTGTTCAGTTTTAAATTATGTTTACACAAAATATGTCATTACCTTATTGATGTCAAAAAATAGAATAATTGTTTCCTATATACCTGCTGTAAGATATAAAGATTTATGTCTATGGACAGAGAAACTCATACGAACCCTCCTCTTCTGAATCGCGTACATAATAGGGAGAGAAAATGTTACCTTCTAGCCAAAAGCTCTATTACAAAACTTAATTTCATTGGAAATACAGGCTTTGAGGTTCAATAATTACAAACAGGACGTTTTTTTTTCACAAAAAGTGTTTTTTTTTGTTTTTTTTTTTACCTCCGCCCCAACGTTAAGTTATATCGGACGGTGAATGAATTGGGGGAAATGATGTTCACATGAGTCCAGGGTCCATGGAGCTTAGAGTTACCCGACATTCGTCTTGAAAGATAAGGGAAAACCCCGAAAAACCTTACCTAGGTAACTCACCCTGACCGAGATTCGAACTCGGGACCTCTTGAACGTGAGGCAGACATGCTACCATCTACGCTACCGAGGTGGGCACAAAAAGTGTTTTGTGTGTCTGTATTTATGAACAGCAGATACCAAACCTGCTATTTAATGTTCAGATTTTCCAAAGATTTAATGCGAAAGTTTTCAAGAATTCTCTCCACCCCAGAATAACATTTACGGATAAAGTTTTCAAAAGCTTTATTTTCATAAAATTGATTATATCGGTTCAGAATAAAACAATATGTTTAAGGTTCACAACAACTGAGGTGTGTACGTGCGTGCGTGCGTGTGCGTGTGTGTATGTGTATGTGTTCAAACGTTTTAAGAATACGTTGTACAAGAGCAAGTACAAAAATTCATGTGCTGTACATAAACCTTTTTTTTTTTAATTTTTATTTTATTGTTTATTTTTCTACCGCATTTAGAAAAGATACTGTATTTTTCGCAAAAATTCGATACCCCGAAATGACTTAAAATACTGGTTTTGGGATCGTCGTATAGAGAAAGAGTTTTAAAAACTGTCCATGTGTCCTTCTGCTAGTGAACAGTAGGTATAGGTCAAAAAATAAAAAATGGTTAAATTCCAGACTGGCTACTTAAGTTCGGTATCTTCCATAGATGCAACTAGAAGTTATCAGAAAAAATGTTCTCCTATGCACAGAACATTCTTAACAACTACATTTTCTCAACAACAAAAGTCTTAAACGATTTTGATTAAAATCTTTCAATGTCGAATGAACTGTATATACTAAAAATTCTGGAAACGTTCTTGGAAGACCCTTTCATTCTGGGTTAACTGGGAATCTTATGGGATAGACGAAATCCTACCACAGCGAATTTAGAACAGCTTGAAACAAACAATGTCAGACAGAATATTGTTATGCGAACAATTTACGAAATGTTCCTTGAATTTTTTTTGAATTTTCCAATACTTACACTTCAGTTAAATGGGAGTTAATTAATTTTATGTCCTAGACCTGCAAAGAGAACGGAATTTCAAAGTCATCACATAGTGATGAACTCTTAAACTACGTGACTATCGCTTAAATCCTATTGTATTAACATATTCTCCCGTCATCCACTAGAAAATTAGCAATAAGATAAATACTCCAACTGATTATATGGATTAAGGTGAAGGAGATAGGGGAGTTAGCGTTTTAAGAGTAGTCTGTACAGGTGTACAAAAAGTCATGTAAGCAAAATATATCAGATGTTTTTCTTAAAATTATAATTTTTTTAAACTATTGGGACTGTGCAATGGTATAGATAAATGAAAGAGTCTTCTTATAAATAACTAAAAGCTAAACTTTAAAATTACAGTATGTTACTGTTTAGAACATTACAGTTAAATGTCGTACGTTTCTTTCTAACTGGTCATTGAAGTGCAACTTTCTTCAAACATCTCTAAATTTAATTGATAAAGGTAGGCGTATAGGACGGAACGGCTATTATTATAGTTGTTTACCATTAACACGAAATGTAGGAACGTGACAAAATACCTGAAAACCATTTCAAAGCATAAGTGACCTGCATACCTACAAAACTTTGGTTAAGAAGACGGTTGCGGCTAACGACGAGCCGTAGGCAACATTGGCTGTGTTTGGTATTCTGTAACTGTACTGGTTTTGGCGACGGTGGTTGTCTTCAATGTTATTAAGCACCCGAAGCGACTAATCGAAAATTCGTACTATTTCGATGCATGTTTCGTTTTTCCAACGCTCTCGAGCGGCGATATCAAATGAAGCGGATTGTTATTATTGTGTTTTTGCTCTGCGGTTGAAAATGCACTGTTGTCATCACTCCAAAACTGCATAAAATATGTTTGAATATCATTGGAACAAATATATTATGAAAACTGAATAGCTTACTACATTTTGTGATAAGAAGAACTTGGAAATCAACCTCACGTATTGTGCATTTGCATAAATTGAAAGCTAGCACACTAAAATGTTGCTAAAACAACAAGCAAATAGCTCATCTGCCATTATCTACTAATTAGTGAAATATGTGTACCATTCCTGGAGTTGGTATCCAATTTTCGGAATTGTGTCTACGTGATTAGCAACATCTGCAATAGCTGAACAAAATTGAACTCCAGGAAAGTCTTGACCTAATGGTTTTCTTGTTGACTGGGTTTCATGCGAAATTTAATTACCTTGCTGCACTACATTAACAGGGAGTTTAGCTTATTCTCATTACAAATGTCAGCCTCTGCTCCCTAATTTATGCATTTATTTTAACATACGAATATTATTTGTGGCAATTCTTTTACCCATTTCTCTCTTATGTCCTCCTGAAATTATTACTATATCCCCTTAATAATTCCGATACCACATTTTCAATTAAACATCATGAGTTTAAGCAAACAATTTATGCCAGATTTTTATGACATATAGCTGAATTAGTGAAGTACCTGCCTGGTCTATGATGGGTCCCGAGTTTGATTCCCGCCTAGGGTGTGGGTTTTTTCTGGTAAAAATCATTTTCTATACTCCCGAGGGTCTGGAACTGTGAATGAGTGTGTAAATGTGCATGCGTATGTGATCTAATGTAAAAAATAAAAATTCTCCCAAAAAGAACCACTGTATACCAGATAACCGAAATGTCAATAGAAAGTATGTTGCAAATGGAAAAAGGCCACCGATGTGACCTTTGCAGTTAAACGCGGGCTAATTTTTATATGTACATAACACATGCAAGTTATATTAGACATATTTCCAAGCTCGCATTACATTTTGGTAGTCTTAATTCATAGTTGTGATATGTGCAGTGTGCGTGATGCTGTTAAACATACCCTTAAAACACGCTCGTGTTATTGCTCACCCAGAGGGTGGCCCAGTTATCGTTCTCATCTATCCGCCAAACGTTTTATACGCAACATGACGTGCTTTTCAATCAAGTCACGTGGTTTCCAGAAACTTGGCCATTAATTGCCGCTTGTCGTGAGCCCGGGAACAAAAGACGCGCCCTTGACAATGCCCTCCTCTTCGGTACTTTCCCTCCTGCTGTTTTTTTTTTTCCTTTTTTGCGTTTCGTAATCAGGTAAATCACGTGGAGAATTTTAAACGTTAGTACTGCTGGAATTCAACGCTCTTTAGCAACGGCGCGATTTTATTATCTCCTTGTTTAGTACTCAAAGCCATATTATGAAACTGATGTCATGCTCTAACTGTGTAGGGATGTAAAATAGTTCCTCCAATAAATCAATGTACCCCATCGCTTTGGTTTAAGCTACTACACTTAGTGCAGTTAACAGTAAAGGTACTGTATATTGCATTTTGCATAGCAAATTAGAAAACAGAACATACTAACCTTTACTAACTATGCTTAGAAGGCATATTCTTCTGTTTTTTCATGTTAATGGAGATTAACAACTATAGAAAAGTTTAACCCATTTTTCACGTAGATGGATTGGAATTAAGAGAAAGCAGTGGGTTGAAGCAATGGTGAAACCTTTAAAGCGCAAGTCATTATGTGATCCCATACTTTTAACACATCACAATAAACAAAGAAAGGTGACAAAGCATTTCAAAAATTTAAAATACAGGGAAATTTATGTCAAGCACCCACGAATATTCAGAAATGGTGATGCTACTATAGCTTTAACTCACATTTATATTCTACAATTTCAATAAGCCTTTCTTCGCTTTCTTATGTTTTATAAGTGTTACAAAGTATAAGGAGTCTATTTGGAAGAAAGAACAGGTACTTTGGTAACATCTAAATTAACCTCCAATCAAAAAAGCTACATCACCTTCATCCTACATGATTCAATATTAATTCTACCTGTGGTAAAACCCTAATGGGTGGGCACGCAGCAAAAACCTTCTGGCTGTATACAGCCAGCCAGCACGAGCGAGCGAGCGAGCGAAGAACAATTCACTTTTTACAAAGAATGTTCTAGGATAAGTATCCATTTCGTTCAGTAAATAACAATTATGCACACTTTTCCACCTAGAACGTAGTTAGGGATTGTATCATTCAGTTTAAAACGTTTATATCGTGGTTTTAGGATATGCTGACACCAAGTTTAGTACTTAACAATACTTCATTTTTAAGTTATGCTCTTCAAAATCTCTTACAAAGACAGAGTCAGACTTTTTTCCTTTTCTTTTGGAAACCGAAAAAACAGGCACTTCCGGGGAATTCTCAGTAGAATGCTTTCATTAACTAACATATGCACATGATGGAGAAAGATGGAGTAATAAGGAGTTATAGGAAAAATTCTCACTTCAATATTTTATGAATTAAATCAATTTTAACCTTTAGTGTACAAAACAGTAGTCCTGTTTAAGAAGTCAGCTTCCTAAGTTTCCTATAGCTGAGCATAATACATAAATAACACCAAAGTATTGGATAATTTGTATCACCTGTAAAATTATATTTTGCATTTATTTATAAAAACGAAAACTCAGAAATTCGTATTCATATTACCAAGCAAAATATGGAAAGCTGTAATGATTCAGTGATTCGTCTTTAAAAACTCTACAGATAAAGGCTGATTTCCTAAAAATTAGCTGCAATGATTCCTGACACATCACTCATTAAGCATAGCTATGGTTTGCATTCACAAGTTTACTCTGTTTACTCTATTGTAAGCAATACTTACAAAAAATATATTCTTCTATGTGTTTAAATATTTCGCTGTAGGGTAAAGAGGATGGAGTAGGTTAAAACTTTAGTAAGATTAAAAAAACATGTCGGATATATATGACCTTGAAAGAAAAATTAATAGTAAATTCCCATTTGAAAAATGGTGCAAAAAACTATAACAACCACTTATTATTTAAAAATGGTTAACGCAAAAAATACATATTTTGAATAAATTGTATGCTTTAAGGATGTACTCATTTTTGTGTAGTAAGATTTTACATATATTTTACGGTTAAAAAGTTCAAATTTTATTTATAGCAAAGGCGACTTCACAAGCTAATGATGGAAAAGTCTAGATATACGCTTGAGCTACCGTATGAATTCCTCAAAATATCTTATTCTTACCAAAATGAAAATAAACAATAATATTCCATGGAATGTGTGGTTTGGTGTATGGGTTTTCTTGAAAATCTTTATCATATCAGATTAGATTAGATTTTTACTGTGCATATTCCTAAATTTTACAAATTTTACAAATTTACAAATTTTGGATACAACTATTTGTCTTTACCATGCAGGAGGTGTATCAACAATTAAAATCTATAGAAAGAGAAGGCAGTATGACTCCATGCTATACCAGGGGAATTTTGGATGTATGGGGGAACAAAAAAGGGCTTAGAAGTAAAGAAAATCTTTATGTCATATCCTTGCAAGAAATTAACTTAAATTCCATTTTAGGTATTTATCGGAAATTCCTTTCTTAGTTATATTAATCTGTCTCTGTCCCTCTCTCTCTCTCTCTCTCTCTCTCTCTCTCTCTCTCTCTCTCTCTCTCTCTCTCTCTCTCACACACACACACACACACACACACACATGTACACACACTTCCGCGCGTAAGCGTGAGCTATTCTTGTTTCTTTAGATGGAATGGAATAGTTTTTCAAATGCTACAGATAAGTAATGGAGAAAGTAAGAACTCTATATCAACATCACCATCAGGAACAGAAATCCTCATCAGTAGTGTTCAAAGCTCATGAGAATAGGTTGGTATCCCGAGACCAGGTACATTTAGGCACAAGCAATGGAAGTAACTTTTAAATCCTACAGCACTTCAATCTAAGGATGCAATTCTTTTCTTACTATACCACTCCATCAACATAATGTATAGGTTTCATTTTGATACGATTAAATGGAACCAAAAAATATTTTACTTTCACTTTCATGGCAACTAATTAAGGCGATACCTATAATATTTTGATGTCTCCATACTTATATTTTACTGACACAAAACAATGGAACAGATGTACTTCAGAAAGGGAGTCAAAGAGAGCTTTAGGTGCTTGGATTACTAAAAAGGTAGGGAAAATCACAAATTCTTTTTCGATGCTTCCAATATTGCCTTGAAAGTTTGTAGAAAAGTCAGTTAAAAGTATACATATAAATAATTGCAAATATAGCATACTAACAGAATAGATAACACCTGGCAAGCAGTATGATGACTGGAAAACCACTTAACATAAAAAGTAAACTAGAGTAATTAAGCAAAAAGCTCCTAATGTTTTAAATTTTAAAATATATAGATATTAAAATTTTAAATAGGTTATAATATCTTATTATGTTATCTCTATAAACCCAGATTTACATGATGTTATACTTCTAAATGTGGCTTTCGTAGGAACGTGTTACGTCAGCAAGTCACTTGTTTACCATTTTGCTGACGTCTACTGGCCTACAGGTGTACCATCGCATACTACTCAACTATTAAGGCGACTTTTGCGAATATCACCACCATCATCATCATTAAAGGCTGGAGGCTTGTGCGTTTTTCTATAAGTAGACAGCACATGGACTGTACTCTTATTGGTCGCCCATGTAAACAACTACAGGTAGGTATAGCCTGACCATGACAACCGCCTTAGTGCCAACGGAAACAAAACAGTCACGTTATACTACACCTCGAACTTGCGTCTGCATACACTTGCAAGGTAATAATACTTCGCTCGCTCGCAGAGTACTATGTTACGTTGTGTTTTATATTTGCACATTTGTTGGTCGTGCTGTACATCTGGCGTCATTCATACTTTGTTTCCAGCTAACCTGTATCGCATGCGAGCGCACATCTCTCCGGCCTTTGATGATGATGACAATGATGATGATTCATATACCTCCCAGGTTTGATTCCCGGCCGGGGTGAGGGTTTTTGTCCAGATAAGATGATTCACCATCTTCTCCAGAGCTAGAAGTATGATCTAATGATGTGCATGATCAAATGATTAAAAATCTAAGGTACCAACAACCAAACGTTACGAGTCAACACCATCACCAATAGGCGATATGTCTCCAAAGAAGAACTGCCGGCGATATGACCATTGTGATTAAAGGCGGGGTATAAATGGAACAAAAGAATAAAAATAACATAATGCATTTTTATTACTTCTGTCAAGTTAATAAAGCCTTTAACAGCCATATCAAAGTTATTTCAAAAGAAATCGCATTTCCGAAGTTGTTAATAAGTACCTACTTATAGAGAAAAATAGTTTATATAAAGACACGAGATTGCAAGGTATCCTATTTACGATCTTCTAAAGAAATATTTAAGAGTAAGCTTATTAAAAGTACAGAAAGACCCTGCATCACCCACACTCTACGACCCACGTGATTTCGTTTTTCATTACACCAGTAATTAAAACACACAGGGTTTTAACTCCCTCAAGTCCCTAGAAAACAGGCTTTGTGAAATTTACATTCTTTTCTCTCTTTCAGAATATTCCCTCAACATTCTTGCAGACCTACTCTGTTATTAATATTTAAATTAATAACAAAACAGGAGGTTAAAAAGCAGGCTATTCTTTGTGTGAGGTTCACGTAATAAGATAACAAAGGATCGTGTAAATATCCCACTCCCTTCTTTTAGTTTCCAATGACTTTTAATTCCTTCGTTTGCTTTCTCTCTAAGATTTGATTAATGAAATGTTATATTAAAATAATACAACAGACTCCCTTTCATGAGAAAGATAAATGTTCATATTTGCACTAAAAGGATCACATTTATGTTTTCTTCATTGCATACATACAGTGAACAGATTCACTCTGTCAAAAATCGAAATATCAATCAAGATTTTAACGGAAATGTATGTTTTGGGAGTCTATGACCAAACACTTTTAAACAATTTATGTGTGATGTGTCTGTGCTTTAGAGAAAAGCATAACTAAAAAATTAAATGCCGGTAAATACCAAACTTGGTATTTAACTTTAAAAAATCTCCAAAGAAAATCTCCTCACCACAAAGTATTCTAAGTGAATTTGTTTTGGAAACTTTATTTCCTCAACAATGGCTAATAGTTTTAGTAAAGTGACATGCATTTTAGGTATTTACACCAGAAAAGAAAAGTATATCTTGAATGTTTGGGGAATTAGCCATAACGAACATTCGTGAGAAATACTCGTATTTTACAATTTCGTGTAACGGACCAATCATTAGGCAGAAATAAAAGGTACTATACAAAAATATACTTCTATTTATGCACAATTATTTAGATCACACAACTCATTTAAAATAACCTTACCTTAGCTTTTCGCCATATCTGAGGTATCCATTATTGTGTGTTTCAATGTCATTCCATTTTTAAAATGGTACTACAATCCTTCAATAAACTTTTCTAACAGCTTATCTTCTATTTACTTCAGAGTTACCAAAGGTAAGAATCCCTAGAAATTGTTCTATTAAATCCTTCCTTGAAGGTACAATAGGAATAGGGGATACAGTGGGCATAAAGTGATGATCAAAACCTTTAAGGGTTGGATGCTATGTAATGACAATGAAATTCTGTTCTCTTTGTATGGGCAGGAAAGAAAGATGGAAAGAAAGAATAGCAAGTTCTCATTCGGTAAAAGCATAAGTATTCCAATATTTGAACCAATAATACGGGATACCGCGTGAAATGATAAAGTGCACAAAAGATGATTTGGCAAAAATTAGGAGCTTTAGCAAGATCTACATTTTACTATAGTAATATTTTGTATACTCTTATTGGTTTACAAATTATAAAAACTTCATCCGGAATGAAGAGGGCTTCAGAGGCTAATTAAAGGAAACTCAACATATGAATGTAGTTCGTCGTGAAGATATCTTAAACATACGGTATTTTAATCTAAATTACTAGCCATTCTTTTAAAATCAAAACTTTAGAAAAATGTTCCGTAATCAGTTCGGGGTCAGGGTATCATCGAAAATATTTGAAAGAGGTTTATTATGTAACTGACTATTTGATTTTGAAATTTGTTCGTGCAACACACACACACACACACACACACACACACACACACACACACACACACACACACACACACACACACACACACACACATTATATATATATATACATACACGCACATCCTTTTCTTAAAACGCTTTGTTTCAATTTAGGAGTCTCAAAACGTGTATTTCCAGTGAATTTAGCTGCCAAATTTTTGATAGAATGCAATACATTCTCTAATTTCTGAACAAAGTATACAGCGTTGTACAGAATGTAAAATTGGACTTCCAGCGAAATTTGTAATTGTGTAATGAAGTTTAAATTAGCTTAAAAGGTAGTAGACAAAAGAATAAGATTTCGTAAGCTATTGTGTAGAGGAATCAGTATAGAAACTCATCTGAATGTAACATAAAATTCTTTATGGACCTTCATGACATCGGCTATAAATTTATAAAAAGCACATCTATATAAACATGTGCCGAAATTATAAATGAGATTAAGCTTTTTCAATTAGCTATCTCAAATAGATAATTGTGATAAATCATTCCATGTAACAATTAACGCTTTTCATTTTTAAAAAAGCTAATAATTGAAGTTTACCACTCTTTCTCTCTGCAACAGCCGATTGGTTCGGGTAATTTACCCACTTAATTATATACAAAATACCAATGAAACCGATCCTGACAGCGCCGTTGTAATTTACACGGGATAATTTGCGCGTGGCAATTTTAATTTGTAGGCATGTGCTAAATATTCTCTAATATTACACGGTTTTTCAAATTCATTTAGCAGCAATGTAGGTGTCTCTCACTTTCATCAGATCAACAATGGTACTTTTGGCTCAGTGGTTACGTGCCGGAGTTCCCGGTTTCGATTCACGTCGACCGGCTCTCTGTGACAGGGTTTTTCACGGTTTTCACTGACCAGCAGTTAAACGCTGGCTTGGTATATTTTCTACCACGATTTCCATTCCCTTGTTTCCCATCTCTCAAGTTTCAGATGTGCCCCTCAATTTCGTGATGTGAGGCGATGCTGGATGCTTGCTCCCTGTGGGCATCGGAGACCTTGTAATTGTAGGAGTCGCCTTCGTCCTCTCTGAGCAGTCTTAGGGACTTCCGCGAGTCTCTGTGATCTCTCTGCCTTCACTGTATAGCTTCCTGTAGTTTCTGCAATGCATCACTTCTTCCTGAGAATAGTGCAGTCCATTTTATAATTACATTGACATTGCAACTAAGGTGCTCACAGAAGTAATGTGGCACTAGCTCCCCATGTGGGGATGAATTCTCATGCCTGATTGGCTAAAATTAGAAATGAATCGGTTACTACTGGATGGAACCTCGGTAGAAATGAACTTTACTTCAGCCAATGAAGGATGCGGTGATTTTAAATACTTACAAGGGAACTATCACTGTTCTCACATCACTACGCACCTGAACATTTGATGATATAGTGCCTGATGTATATAAACTATGTGCACCAAAAATCTGCTGTGGAGTAGAACCAAAATGCCCAAAACTGAAGCTGGAAGGTGCTGCAAACGACCACTTGCAAGTAGCTGCTGGACATCCCTCGTCAGCTCTGTAGCGCATGTGAGGGACGACGCTACTTACGTATGCCCTGTGTAGACCACCGCCCAACAGGGGTAAACAATCCTTCCCGTACAATGCTGTGGTTTTAAGCCTATATGCTCCTACATATTCTGGACTCATTTTTGGGTACTTATTGAGATACTCCGCAACCGAGTTTTGGCACATAGACCTTACATACAGCAGAGAAAATGCCATCAAAGTCTAAAGCGCAAACAGGTATAACCATTGTGATAGTTCCCTTGATAGTTACAATCTCTGTAGTAGAGAAAAATAGTGTGTTTCTAATCCCTAGAAAAGCAGTTTCAAGCTGAGTAAAAGGCAGAGAACACCACTATGTTATTTTTGAAGTCTGTGACTGAAAACAAGGAGCATTTATTAAGTTACAAATTCACGCCAGACTGAATGAAAGCTAATGCTGAGAAAAGATCATGGATGGTAGATGCACACTGGTAGAAGATAACTGTCATCCTAAAAGTCCTGGTTCAATTTTCGTTCGGTATTCAGTATTTTAATTCAATAAATATTGTTCTCTGTGTATAATCTGAAAATATACATTTGAGAGTAAACGAACACGTACTTATATGTCTAAAATCATCAAACAACTGCATATTTAATGATACGCAAGTGATTACCGCGCATCTGAACTTGTTTTTAAAGTAAATACTGAAAACATCTTAATAGTTAAAGACGGTTACTTTTATATATACATATATTAAATAAAGGACACCAAATTCTGTAATTTTATGCTTTAATTTTAAAGCTATTTACTTAAAAATTTGCATACTGATTATAAGTAAAAAATGGTTATTAAAGCACTCAGACTTATAGATCAGTTAGCTTCTCGGATAATGGACTGCATTTTGCTATATCTTAATTCCACACTCAGAACTTTTAGGCAAACGTAGTATTACAATTTTCTGATACGTTATCACAATGAAAGTAAATGTAAATATCTGATTCCATATAATATTTGTTTCAGAGAAATAAAATGTTTTTATGCGGCTGTTGGTGTTAAAATTCGTCTTGTTTTTCAGTGTAAATTAGTCTTTGTGGGCCAGTAAAATAATTAAATGTTTTCATAAATCTTTGGTGTACAGTATATATTGCGAATAAAAATGTTCCTAGAAATAGGAACAAAAACAAAATTTAATGAATATATTTGATAAGGAAGGTTTTAAAACTGAGAAACAAGACATGCAGCTTGAGTGAACTTAAAATGGACCGCGACGGTGATTTAAATGTGTAGTGTTTAACTCCCGCTTTTACTACATACAGCACCGCAGGCGGTGACACTGATGATACATGAGATGAAGATGGAGCACCGGTGGAATGAGATGGCGGTGAAACCAGAGATCCCGGAGAAAACCCATCACCTCACCGTGTTGTCCATTACAAATCTCACTTTGTGGTCGCCTGGAATCGAACCCGGGCCACCTTGGTGAGAACCAAGCGATCTAATCACTCAGCTACGGCGCAGCCAGCGCAACGTTCATTTAAGCACTTTTCCATTATATTGAAGTTAGCAGATCGTGAAAGCTTCTTGGTCAAAATGATTCACGCATCTCTCTAGAATATTTATATGCTATAATCGAAGAATGGAAAATTTTGTAATTTTCGCTCAAAGTTTCTTTCCCAGGGTATTTTAAGAAAGGGACTCGTGAAAATGCTACAGGGTGTATCCATCCGTCCCATGACCAGAGTATACCTACTTTGCTTGTCTGTTCTGTTTGCCCTTTTGGTAGCACGTAAACGTATGCTGGTCACTCTAACCATGCAGCATGACCTGTTCAGCTCTGAAGTAGGCCCAGCTGATCTTGTGTGTGGTCTGTAATTTCAATTATTTCCTCAGATATTTCATAAAGTATTGCAAGATACGAACGTAAAATTTTTCAAAATTATCAAAATTGTGAATATATGTGCAAGCTTCTGATACCTCTTACCACTGGAGTGCTATTTAATTCATTTTTGAGATACGTGGTTGGCTTCTATCATCCAGAAACCTAATCATAACGCAGCTACAAAGCAGAAACATTTTCCTTCTTACATCAGCAGTAAAACCGATATTGCCCACCTCTCTCTCTCTCTCTCTCTCTCTCTCTCTCTCTCTCTCTCTCTCTCTCTCTCTCTCTCTCTCTCTCTCTCTCTCTCTCTCTCTCTCTCTCTCTCTCTCTCTCTCTCTCTATCTATCTCTTGCTTCTAACAAATAAAATCGCACCACGTTACTTTTCGTTCATAAAACTGTATATTCCAGCAGCGTCATAAAAAGGCAGCAGAAGTAATCAAAAGGCTAATCAACTGGAACTGTATATCGCGTTAAAGACCGTGAAATATTACCCGAGCGTTTTACTACAAGATAATTGTTCTGCCTGGAAGCACATTCTCGTACAGTTTACGAGGTTCCCGTGTTTACGGTATGGCACTATGCAATGATGTAGTATGGGACGTCCATGCTTGCGGAGATGGTTAATGATTCTATGGAAACACTTTTACTTCCTCTACGCACTTATTTATTCATTTGTTTGCTGAAGTCCGCATTAGATAACAGCGTAATGGAGTAAAATGAAGCTTGTTGAATTATACATAACAAAAGCATCTGATGTCTTGCATTCGCACGAGTTTCTCCATTCTTGTACAACAATAATACACATCAATCTGCTTCATTTTAAGAGATGAACACATGCATAAATTGGCTCACCACACATTTACTCGTAACTACAGAGAAATATAGGAATATAAGTAAGCTTCTAGTCGTGTAATCACAGAGCAACTTCCTATTTGGTAAAGCATTTTAAATGCCTTTCTAAGAACAATGAATATATCTGAAACGTTTGACTCCATAAAAATGTATTTGTATAAATTGTGTGCTCTGATGAGATCAATATTTTTGTACAGTTAGATTTTTCATATTAAAATTATGTAAAAATATTTAAGAATGAAGAGCACTTCGGAGGCTCTCACCAGGAAATTCAAAGTTTTAACTTTTATGGAAATATACTAAACGTACGGTATTTTAATCAACATATATACAGCCATATTGGAGAATATCACCGTTTTGAAACATGTTCCTTATAAAGGGTCATTTGTGTTTAGGGATTTTACTGAAAATCTTCGTTTAGAATATTTGGAAGAACATGGACTTAAATACAAATTTTGATATTTCACCAACTTTTCGGTTTTGAGTTAATTGTTGGCAGGCAGAGATACGTACATATGTGCAAATGCACAGGCACACACAGACACAGACACACAAACGTTTTATTAAAAAGTGCTCGTTCGCGGTCCAGGGAAACTCTGAACGCATTTCCAGTGAAATGTCGGCAATGAATGTTTGAGTGGAGTATAGTTTTAGTCTTATTTCCTATAGTAAAAACTAAAATAATCCATGTCGTAACAGCCGCTGACGTGGGCCAGAGCCGGCCAATCCGACTGCCGGCCTCATGTCCACATACGCAAGGCAGAGGTGGGCGATCATCCCACCGATATGGGGAAGTGATATGGTCAGAATCACGTACCTCACTCAGAAATTCTATCAATAGTAGCAGCTGTAGAAAGTAGTAACACATTCATTACGGTTGGCAAGAAATTACCTTATGTTTGGCACTTGTTCGGTCTGATACAATCCGACAGAGCCCCGTCAAGTCTCTGGCCATTCAGTTAATATGAATGCATCATATCAGAGGTATGATGTCGTCGGTTTTGTAACATCTAAGGGTTCAAGAAAAACGTACACGCGTCTTCAAAAGGATATACTGATCTGAATATTTGTGTGCAAGCACTTCATTGGCGATGTATATGATATTGTTACACATAGTGATTGTGTAAGGATTTATTCATTCTAAATGTTTTATTCTATTTAGAATTTTACTTTCTGCTTATATCTCGTTGATACTGGGCTTGCCGCCTGATTGTATTTTATTTATACAGTGGTTAAAATAAGTTTTACACATCCTTAATATTAAACTGTTACTTTAGTTTATTCATTCATATTAACAATTAAAGCAAGTAAATATGGAAAAATCTCGGTAGCATAAACGTCAAACTTAAAGTACTGTCTCTCCAATAATAATCTCTGAAGCTCTTAATCTTCAAGCGAACCAGTACTGTGTTCTCACTTCAGAAGAATACCTTCTTCTTGTTCTTCTACACTTCGTGGCATAGGCAATCATGTGCCTGTTCCGCCTTCAAAGTCCTCCAGCCATCGTTTCCTGGGTCTGCCCACCGATCTCCTACCTTTAGGATGATACTTTAATATTTGTTTTGTAAGTCTATTATCTGGCATTCTTTCAACATGTTCCTTCCATTTTTGTTTGAGATCTTTTAACCTATCATTCATACTAAAAATCTCCAGCTCTTTTCTTATATTTTCATTTCTTATTAAGTCCCTCTTCGTGCATCCTTTCACACTTCTCAAGAATTTCATTTCTGAAGCCTGTATTTTACTCGGTTGCTTTTTAGTTAACGTCCAAGTCTCACTTCCGTATGTCAGTATAGGTACAGCCATAACTTTGTAGAACTTTAATTTTGTTTCTTTACGTATTTTGTTTCTAAATATTCTATTTATTGTTCCACACACTCTTTGAAATTTGCATATTTTATTGTAGACATCATATTCCTTGTCATAACTAACATCAGTTCCCAAGTAGTTAAAATGGCTTACCTGTTCAACGCAACGATTATTTATAACTATTTTTGTTCTAATTGGCTCTTTCCTAATGAATTCCATTACCTCTGATTTTATAAAAGAAATTTTCATATTATATTGCTTAAAAAGTTCACTAAGTTTAAAAATAGATTTTTGCAGGGCAGACCAGCTATTTTTCAGAGAATACCGTCACAATAAATTGTGTACGATTAAATCATGCACGACAATGAGATTGAATATACCCAAAATAGGTCTGTGGCAGCATTAAGGTAACTGGGGACACTATTGTAAGCAAAACCTGCACTCAGTGTATACATACTGTCGCTAACGTCACGCATTAGTTTGGGTATAAACGTCAGCCACTCCATTATTGCATAGGTAGATTAATCGAAGAGTGACGGGGAGCTGCAGACGGTTTTTGCATCACATACATACTACAAATCCAGTAAGTAATTGGTTTAATGTATGCTAGATTACCCGTGTGTAAGCTTCAGAAATAAATAAATAAATCATAAACAGTTAATCAACAATAAGGTCTTAAACACGGGTAGGTCTTGCTTGTCTGAGTGTAGTGACGAGTGTAATACAATACTATATACATCTTGACATTTATTTTAGTTATATTTAAAAATAAAGAACCCCAATTAATAAACCAAAAGCTGTAAAATCTTCACATATACTTGAGAAAAAATAAACTCAATGAAATTAAATACAACACTTACAATATGATAATAAAGGTAAGGGACACTTTATAAACTTTATGCTATCTCCATACAGATCTATTGTAGATATCACCTTCCAGGAGAAAGGAGTGAAAGTGAGAAAACCACAGGAGGACACGGGTCTAATCCAAACAGGCCACAGAGATGCGCAGAAGTCCCTGTCAAGTACTCGGAGTTCTTCATTTCGGCATCAGAACCAACACTCGGGGTCCCGTGTTGACACACAGCGTTGCTTAGCATCGATAATAGCATTTAAAATGCGAAATCAAACCACAAAGTAGCATATTCTATACGGGGACCTGAACTACGTCATACAGCAAGTTTCATATCAATCGATTGAGCCATTATTCCATTTCATTCACTCATTCATTCACTCCTACACAGACACACACACACGCACGCCTCGGTAGCGTAGTTGGTAGCGTGTCTGCCTCACGTTCAAGAGTTACCGAGTTCTAGTCTCGGTTAGGGTGAGTTACCTGGCTAAGGTTTTTCCGGGGTTTTCCCTTATCCTGAAAGACGAATGTCGGGTAGCTCTAAGCTCCATGGACCCCGGAGGCATTTGAGCATCATTTCCTCAATTTCATTCATCGTCCGATATGATTTAATGTTGGACGTAAATTACAAAAAAAAAAAAACAGACACACACACACACACACACACACACACACACACACACACACACACACACACACACACACTGCGTGTCTTGCGAAACATTTACTGATGCCATTCAAGAAATTGGCAACACTTGAGTTTTGTATGCTAATTTTTCGATGATAGTTCAACAAGCAGAAGTAGCACTTTCGTAAAAGTAAATTTAATTTCTAATCGCTGTTGAATATGGTAGGTCCAGCGGCAAGATACATTTGTGACACACAGATTTCTGACCTTAAGAAGGTATTGATCTAAATAAGATTCAAATGATAACATTTAGCAATCAAATATTATTATAATCCATGACTGCAATATTAAGTATAACAAATCTTAGAAACTTTAATATAACGCTTGCATATATTACCTGAAAAATAGGCAGATACGTTGGTTAAAACTGCTGAATGTAGGAAATTCCACTTTTTACAACGACAATATGAACGAAAAGTGAAATAAGAATATTATCGCCAAGAAAAAATAATTGAGGTGAACACTTCACAGGCAACAATGAGGTTGGACGTTACAACAAGACGATGTGTAGAGTAGTTTTAGGTGGCTTAGAGAATCAAACATTTCCCTTGTATTCTACTATTTTTGCTAACCCCAATTTCGAGAAAGCAAATAAAACAAACGTAGCAGGCCAGAAATACCTTCCTAAAACTATATTTATTAATACATTATTAAAGTAGCAACTAAAAACTACCACTTTTAAGATCTTTGTGTAATATTCGCCAATTGTCATAAATGACTTTTTGAAAGAAATTTAGAGGCATCATTTGACATAAATACAACTCACATGACTTAAGCCCATCTCGGTTAATGCATGCAGCTGCATGCACTTTCACAAATTGACAGTCAGTGCGCCTGCGTGGAATGACGAATATTACATAACTTTTGTTTTTTCTTCTTCCCACTACTCCTACCTTTAGTTTTAGCTCTTTCTTGTCTATATTATTAAAAATAGAAACTCATCTCCAAAATGCTGTTTATGGAGCTTTGTATTTAAGCTACCAGCTATCATCACATCGTTCAGAAGGTTTGTCAGCCACAATGAGGAAAATGCAATACACAGTTCAGACAAATGTTTATGAGGAAGAAGAAGAAGATAAAAGTCCACCAATGTTAATGTTGGTGACATAGACTAATTATACTCGTATAAAGTTCAGGAATGTTCCTAAGAATATGGTAAACAAATCTGCAAAATATTCATGTGGTTTTGACAGTTGCCATTTGTTTAATTGTATATAATTTGAAATTGTTTTGGAGAATAAAAGTAAACAGTATACACTTTTTAGTTCGAGGTATTATTTTCAGATGAATTTCCTTACCAAAATAATTTGATTTTATATAGTTTCTACCAACTAATTTTACGAACGCTTATTTTGATATCTACTCGACGTTAAATTAGGTAAACGTTTACATAAGTGGTGTTACTACAAATAGCTGACTCTTGATGTTCTTCCTTCCTTAAAACAGTCATTATTTATTGTATGTTTGTCGTTATTAATTTTGCATTCATCTGAAGAGAATTAGCTTTGAATCTAAGCATAATACTTTTAATTCCTCCTTTCGGGCACAGGTTATCGGTCACTTATTCCACATAATATTTAAATATTACTAAAAATATCAGTGGCATATATTTGAATTGCAACCTCGCCTTCTTCAGTATAAGGGTATTTGCCGTGTTGTATTTGTTTCATATTTAATAATTATTTAACTATACTGAAGTAAATAGAGATTTTAAATATCATCAAAGAAGATATATGACTGTTATTTAATGAGAATGTCAACTATCCAGAGTATCATGTGGTGTGTATGTGTATGTGTGTGTGAGAGAGAGAGAGAGAGAGAGAGAGAGAGAGAGAGAGAGAGAGAGAGAGAGAGAGAGAGAGAGAGAGAGAAGAGGAGGAAATACCAGAATATTAAAATGTGAAAATGATGGAATGTTTTACCACACAATTGAAATCCTATTTCGGGACTTAATAGGTATGTATACATATGAAGATGACCATTGGATTTGTGGATATTAAGTCCCGAATCTAGTTCTCTGGTAGCCTTATTTATTTTCTCACGAAAAAGAGTGTGTGTTGTGACTCAGGTTACAGTGATTTGAACAATATTTAGAGATCTAGTAAATGCTATATGGACTTCTGATGCCATTAAATGTGAAAAAATAGCCACAAACAATAACTACAAGGAACTATTAAATTAATGTATCTGGATTGACAGCTAAAGTCACATCTTGAAAATGTTACGTTTTTCGTGGAACATTTTCTTATATTCAGAATTGCTTCATCTTTTTTCATTTTTAAGGTTATTACTGCGACAAATAATAAAGAGATATTAGAAGCTCAGTTCGTACTTGCTGATGGCCTGCTTCAAAATTTTCTTCAAGTAATAAATTATTTTCAATGTGGTTCAAATCTATTTGCCCCAACTATGAAGTTGTAGTCGCAATGATCTCTGAGTAAACTGCTGTATAGGAAAAGCTTAATAATAATTTCAAACTTCCTTATTCGTTCTCTATCTCAAAATCAGTCAGAGTTTTATTAAAAGAGAGGTTCTACTACATTTTAAATGCTGAATTTTCAATCTTTCTTCCAAAAATCTTCAAAACCATCATGTGGACTAAATCTTTTATGTTAAGAAAGCGTTAGCATGAGCCTCCACAATACGATTGAATTTTCGCGGCTGAATTGTTCAAATGATAAACAGTCACTTGGTATTTTTAATCGTTATTTGAAACAAATATGGAAAATAAGGATCGGTAATACTGTTTTGTGCGTCAGAGCTCTTGAACTATGATAAAGGACTTTCATTTTAGTTTTATTCCCATGCTGTTTTCTACCATATTTCCACACTCAAAGATATTATATAATATATTAAAACACCATTTGTTGCAATAAGCAAACCCAAATATTTAAGAAGTACATTTAAGGCTCAAACAATGATTTTGAGAATTTATGGAAGGACATGATAAATTTGTTAGAGAATGCTGTCACAAAAAGTATCAACGAGTAATTTCCGTGGAGAATAACAAGTTTTACCTATAAACGTCTCTATAATGAAATCGTAGATGTTATTAGTTTAAATATGGGCCTGAAGTTTTTTTAAAATTTCAGATTGAAGTCCATGTGCTTGCTGGGTACGTCTCAGTTTTCCAATTTATCAAGTTCATTACTAGAAGGAATTTTCCCATCAATCCAGGAATCTTTGACTTACTGCTTTTGAAAAGTGAGCCTTATATTGCATATAAAATCAAATACCTGAGCAAAACATTGTATGGAACTATGCAAATATATTTTATCCCAGAGAAAATTAAATCGATTCACTTAGTTTTAACTGTTCTTGTACTACAGCGGAAAAATTATTTTCATGCCTGAAGGGAATTAAAAAGTTAACTTCGTAATTATCAAGGTCAGACTGGGCCTATATTAAAGCACATTGACAACTGTGACCTTGAAAGACTGCTGTCAGTCCCCCAATTTTTAAAGGAAGTGCTCAACACTTTTACTAAGAACTTTCAAAGCACTGACCTGCAATTCAAAAATTTAGGGGTGACAATAATATAAAAGTAGGTAAACATGCGTAACTCTATAGCTATTTCATTAATTAATAAGCCTTTTAATCTGGCAGTATTTTTAAGTCAGCCCTGGGTTGTAGGTTTTCACTATTTTTCATACATTTTTAAGAAGTCATACCAGAAGTCACCAGTCAGGAGTCACCACCGATTGATAGTCATAGGTTTAAAAGTGGATTGCTATGTGCTGACTTTACTTTAAATACCCTTTTCATACTGCAGTAAAAATACTGAGGCCAGCAGTACCTTGAAAAGGATGAAAGGACACTGAACAGTTCACATTTTTGTTATGATAACTTGTAAATTACTGATTCAACAGAACAAATTATAAGAATCACATATTGTTTTAAAAATACATATTTTTGCATAGTTCCTATATTCTTTCTATTTATTATAGTGTACCCGTATACAATATTATATGCAATGTCTTCCACATGTCGACGATTTATAAGGGCTATTGTTTGAAAATACAAAATATACATTTTATTTTATCGCGTACATATCTAAAACACGAAAATTTAATTGAAATCGTTAAAGTAATTTTTGAGAAAATCAAATTTTTATTGTAAAATATAATTTGAGGGGGTACCTCTTAAAACTCTTAAGTGTTGTAAACTTGGAATATATTGTAAAACATCAGGTTTGGTAATTATTTCAAACAGAAACATATACGAGTACATAATTGGACATACATATTTCTTATTTGTTCTAAAACTTCCTTTAAAGTATTCAGAGAACCTCAAACACGTATTTACTGTGATAACTGAGCACAGAAGTGTTAAATGCAGTGAAATACATCCTCTACCTCCTACGTAGAACGGGGTAGACAAAGAAAATACGCCGATTTTCCAGACGTAGTCACTTTCAAATTGGTAATATTTTCCGCAGTTATTGGTTAAAAGAGTATCGGAAGAGAATTGATTGTGTGCCGCCTGATTACAGGCAACACTTTACGCATCTCCGCGCATATTCAGCCTGTAATAAGGCGCTCTTCTATACCGTACATTTGTAATTACTGCAATTCTGAGGATTCTAATCCTTTTTTATTCTAATATAGCTGATTCTAGCAATGGTCTAAGAGTTCATTTTTCTGAATATTCCTGACATTTCCTAGAACCGTGTGCGGTATATCCTCTGGTAGCGTCACATTCAAGTTGACAAAAAGTTTCGTTTTAAAAATAAATCACTTAAAGCTCTCGTTTGCTAATTGAAACCTTTCTTTCTTTAGTTTTTTAAACACGCGTACTTTATTTATATCTTTGGATTCCTCTATGTCAGTTTGTATAATGCAAATCTGACAGTGTTCTGTTCTGGATATTTCAAACTCATT
The DNA here is from genome assembly GCA_030765055.1 of Mantis religiosa. NCBI lineage: Eukaryota > Metazoa > Arthropoda > Insecta > Mantodea > Mantidae > Mantis > Mantis religiosa. The sequence continues at coordinate 371,839,514 of CM060950.1, forward strand.
CCACTTAACTTTACATCTTAAAATAATTATACTCAATAATAGGATCCCCAAAACGTGATTCTATAGCAATTGCCATAACTTATAATGAAATTAAGAATGGGTGCAGTTACCAAATGATGTTTCTGATAAGGATAATGTCAAACTTATTATTATGTTTTTAATTTCCAATTATTTATTCCGTACGTTTGTCATTCCAAAAACAATTTAAAGATTTAAATTTGCACTTAAAACACAGTGATGAACATAATCTAACTATAAGATATATTCACTGAGATTATAAATTTACATTTATAGTTTTAGCAATATTTTCAATAAACGCTATAATACAGAAAGATATTCTCCAATTGAAATGGGGTCATTCTGCACCATAGATTAGCGTGAAATGCAACTAAAGCTTTCAAAACTCTTGGACGATACGTAAAGAATTTCTGACTTACATATTTAACAACAAAATGTATAAATTTATAGGTAGATGTATAGCATTCCCGTAAAAATTATACATTATTATATATAATTATATACAGGCGATCCCTTAAAATTTATTAATAAGCTTACAGCAATGACAATTATCACACGACCGGAATGTATAATGGTACTGAGATGGATCTAACAATAACAGGTTTGCTATGTATTTGGACTAGCTGACACATCTGTAAAGCGTGTACATGGCATAAACTTAACCATGGTCATCTCGGCTATCGAAGCCCCAAACTACAATAAGGGACGTCAAATGGGACACACGGTTACGATACACTCGTAGTGTTCTATTAACTAGTGGGAAGCGTACAAACAGAAAGCTGTGCAGAAAATGTTGAAAGGAGTCATTTTGAGGCGCCAGTGTAAAGCTCGGCAACACACGGTCCACGGTTTATGACGTAATCCACAAAAAGTTCCGTCCAGGGGTCCACAAAATTAAAATATATATACATCAGCAAGCATATTCAGAGGACAAACAGAAACGACAGATAAGAATTTTTACGCGGATTTTCAACACCCCAGATACGACAATTATACCTGTCAACTTTCCGACATAGATTAAAGTCGTTTCATCAGAGAAACAAATGTTTATCTTAGAGCACCTGCCTACCGTGCTAGGGGTCCCGGGTTCGATTCCCGGCGGTGGGGGTGGGGATTTTTCTCCAACCAAGATATTTCCCCATCTTCCCCAGAGTCTGGAAGTATGAATGAGAGTGTGAATGTGTGCGTGATGTAATGATAAAAAAAACCAAAGATAACGAGTTAACACCTTCAGTATGTTCCAAAGGAGAACGGCCGCCGATATGACCATAGTAGTTAAAGGCGGGGTATACATGGAACAAGCAACAACAAAAAAATGTTTATCTAGGAAACCCCATTTCTTCAATTTTATTATGGACTTCTGCAGATTACATTTGAAAAATTCAGAGCTTGTACAGAAATTGAAAGATACCTCCTAGAAGTCAACCTATAAATCTTCCTAGGAGCCTTGGGCCGCACCGTGGCCGAACGGTTAAATCGCTGACTCTCACCAAGGCGGCCCGGTTTTGATCCCAGGCGACTGCATGTGAGACTTGTGGTGGACAACACGACGCTGGGGAGGTTTCCTCCGGGATCTCCGGTTTATCCCGCAGGTGACCCTTCTTCATTTCATGTATCATCAGTAAAGCCCGGAGGCGTGTGCGTTTTTTCCATAGGTATACTGCACTGGGACACTTCTGTTATCGCTGGTACATGAAAACAACTTAGACAGGTATAGCCTGACCATAACAACTGCCTCACTGCCCGAGAAAACAAATCTCTCCGGCCTTTAATCATCAGTGTCACCACCTGCGGTGCCGCATGTAGTCAGAGCTTGCGTTAAACACTCCATTTTCATTTTTTATTCCTAAGAGCTCTGTAGGAGTTCATACGTTTCTAGAAGTCCATTAACCGCAAGAGCAGCGTTCTATAGATTATTTAACAAATATTTTCTTCATATCTGAAGAAGTTTCTCACCTGGCTAATAAATACACTCAGACTGTAATGTAATTTCACTAACGGCGTATAGTTAAATTTTCACAATCACTTCACCCGAATATGTGCGAAGCCCTAAACTACTTTACTTACGTCAAATCCAAGACCCCTCTAATCTCTCGCAGTAGCTATATATAGTATATTACTGAAAAATATCCCTGCTTGTTTATGCAGGCAAATGCTCATTATGCTAAACTGCACCAGGAGGAACTGAGGAGGAGACACTCGGTGAGAAAATGCTTAAGGTTTTGTGCAGGCTTGACTTCATTTATCTACATACCACCAGCTTGTACTTTTTCCATTCCTGTTTTGTTTGCAAAATTGGAGCTCAGGGTGTCGCCTTCTCGTTGCTTTATCAGAAATATTGTTATGGAATCTCCTGCGTTGCTTTTCTAACATGGATTTCTTTAAAATGTATCTTAGTTAATATCCAATTTTCATGCTTAAGAAACAAGAGCGAAGATGCTAGTTTCCGAAGTTTTCAATCCAAATGACTGAATGTAACTTTTAGTTGGTTATATATATATATATATATATATATATATATATATATATAAAATGTGTTGTTCGTGATGCCCAAGGCATTTTTTATTTTAAAATTTGTAACCTTCATTCACTTTCAAGTTCTGCCGTTTTAACGATATCACAGCAGTCAATGAAAATACCGTCTCCAAAGTTGAATGCGCATTCCCATATACCTAAATTGTATTTTAGAAAAATAAACTGATAACGTGGACCATATAAAGCAATTTTATCATGGCCTATGCACGCTACACACATATATAAGGAGATTGCTGAAAATCTCAGATCTTCATTACCTTGTTGTAGGAATTATTATAATTAATGGCAAACAACACTGTAAATATGTAAAAATGAAAAATATAATGTTCCAAGAAATTAATAATATACATTTACAATTCAAATGGTAAGCACTAATTACTACAACAATTCCAACTATAAATCTAGAGAAATAGCTGTCACAACAAGAATCCAGAAGCTACACAGATTGCAGTCAGAAATTTTATGTAAGACCAAAGTCAATTTACATTATGGGTATAAGCATCCAAGTTGTGGGGAAACTTACCGAGAAGGTACATCACGAAGGTCAACGTACCAGACACGACTCAGTGTGTGGTTCTAGTAAGACCAGGCAGCAACGGAGGCATTGAAAACAACTAAACCCTTAGCGCGACAGCTCACATAGGGCCAGGGCTTGCCAACCCGACTGTCGGCCTCACGCCCACATATGCAAGGTTGTGGTGGGCGATCATGCAACCGATACGGGGAGGAGATGTGGTCGGCATCTTGGCACCCTCAGCCAGAAAGTTGGTTTTCTTAACCAGGGCCGCTTACCTATCGTAATCTCCTCAATTTCCTCACGGTGCTGACTGAGCACCGGTCCTATACCCGGGACATATAATCCGTTCCCCGAGGGGTGGTATAGAACTCGGGCTGCATTCTGTGGCAGGGAACCAATCATGATACCTTAGCGCACTACGCCAGAGCGCAGGACAACGGTGGCATTACCTCAACCGAAAGCAATTGTCTGACAAGGACAGTGCAACCGACGCAAGCTGGTAATACGAGGGGGGACCCAAAAGAAACCGGACTCCGAGGGCGCTGCCACTCGTAGACGTAGTGCAGGGTTCTCACTCTAGATTGTGTTAGTAGAGACCTTCATGAAACAGCTGTGCAGACGGCGTCAGTGTAGAGCTGAACGTGAAGTGTGGTATCGTGTTTCTCTGACTGCTGGCGCGTTCCTCTGCAGTCGTTATGGCAACTTTAAAAGAACAAAGAGCGCGTGCGAAATTCTGTTTCCTGTTTAAAATAACTGCAACGGAGACACGCCAAATGCTTTAGGAAGCTTTCCAGGAGTACGCTATGAGCCGCACACAGGTTTTCGAGTGGTTTGGGCGCTTAAAACGTGGTGAGATGTGTGTTGAAGACCAAGCTCGTTCTGGACGCCCTTCAACATCGCGAAATCAGGAGAACATTGAAAAGGTCCACCAAAAGATCAACGAGGATCGTCGCCAAACGATCGACTAAATTTCAGCAGCGACAGGAATCAGTCGGAGCTCGTGCCAGCGGATTTTGAGGGCAGATTTGCACATGATACGTGTTACTGCTAAATTTCTCCCGCGCCTTCTCACACAGGAGCATAAAACTATCCGCCTGAATGTGTGTCAGGACTTGAAAACAGACATTGCACGTGATCCAAACTTCTTGAACAAAGTCATTATAGGGGATGAGAGCTGGTTTTCGTGGGTATGAGCCAGAAACCAAGCATGCGTTAAGCCAGTGGAGGACTCCCAACTCTCCCAGACCACATAAGCAAGGCAAGTGAGGTCAAATGTGAAGAAGATGATCATTGTCTTTTTTGATGCTCTTGGAATTGTGCGTCGGGAATTCGTACCCCCTGGCCAGACTGTTAACCAGCACTTTTACTTGGATGTTTTAAGACGTCTGTGAGAGGATGTGAGGAGGAAACGCCTGGAACTTTGGCGATCAGGTGACTGGTTTCTGCATCACGACAACGCTCCAGCACACACGGCCTTACGAGTGACCCAGTATTTGGCATCTCAGAGGTGGTCTGTCGTTCCCCACGCTCCATATTTGCCGGACCTAACCCCGTGCGAACTTTTCCTATTTCCACGAATGAAAAAAAAAAAGAAACGCTTAAAACGGAGCGTTATGACAATGTGGAGGCGGTAAAACAGCTTCGCAAAGAGCACTGAACAATACCAAACTTGAAGAGTTCCAAAAATGCTTCCAACAGTGGGAAAACAGACGTGACAAGTACATCGCTTGTAATGAAGAGTATTTTGAAGGTGACTGAAGTAATTTTATAAAAAGGTTTATCAATAAAGTTTTTATGACAACAATCAGGTTTGTCTTGTGTCCCCCCCCCCTCGTACAGATACTGCTGAGTGTACGTAGAAAAACAAATACATATGACGGATTAAGAAAATCGGTCAGAAGGCAGAAAGATGTGCGAATGTATCATTCCAGTTTCTGTGTAAAACCAAAACATTTCAGGAATATGCTCATAAAATTTAAAGGACTTATCATAGAAGGATAATATGTTGTACCAGCATTTTCAAAGTGCGTGTTGGACCTAAAAATTAATTAGTGATATCTAACTTTGAACACACAGAAAGATGCATGCGTGCGTACATATCTGCGCGAGCGTGTGTGTAAGTTTGTAGGCTTACTTTAAAAATATCATTGGAAAAGTAGAAAAGGAGAAAATGGTGTAGAAGGCAAGCTGACAGAAAAAGTTATTTTCTGTTGCGTTATGTAACTTATAGACAGTGGCCTGGAAACTCTTTGTGGTGAAAACGTACAGGAAATTACTACCCACCACATCCTCCTGCTGAGCGTTGCATAGAGCAGACAGTTTCTAAATAAATTTCTGGGTATGATTATAATTTCTAAGCGTTATTATATGAATGCATGTGATATACTAATTCTCTGTCTGAAAAAAGTATTCAATCACGTATGTATTTGCTGCTAATTAGAATCTCTAAATAATAGTTAAATATAAATATTATGTGAGTAATCATGAATCTAGTAAACAAGGGTTTGCAAAATCAGATACGTTATATTCAAATGACTCTCTCTCTCTCTCTCTCTCTCTCTCTCTCTCTCTCTCTCTCTCTCTCTCTCTCTCTCTCTAATCACTCTTCTCCATAACCCTATCAAAAAGTATAATCTTCCATTTACTCAGTGATTGAGATAAATGTTATACATTTAGACATTGGTTTTATATTAATTGAAATTGAATTCCGATTTTATGTAAAAGGACTCGAATGTTATTAAGGGTGCGTAGTAAAAATAATAAGGTCCAAAGTATTATTCAGATTTTAAAAAGCGGATCCATAAGTAATTGATGCCTTTTCACACAAGCACAACTGAATAGTGACTTACCACATCAAAAATAAGTGTGCTCTAAAACTCAAGCCAGTAATATGGAAAATAAAAAACGAAATTTTACTTTATAGAAACTGTGTACCATAACCATATCTACACTTTTCGTGCAGTAATATTATGCTTTTACATATGGCTTACCAATTGTAACAAAATTATTTATGAAAAGTAGTTAGGTGCCTATTGGAAGAAAATTAAACTTTATAGTTATATCTAACATAAACATATGATATTTTTATAAAACAATAGGAGATGCGAATTTTTCCTTATAGGGTGAAGCATGAGTAATATAACTTCCTGGAGATCTTCTATGCAACTTTGGAAGAGGCAGAATCTTAAAGGTTAACCTGAGAATTTAAACAACATTTCGGTTTTTTGAATCATACAGACCTTTCTATAAAAATGTATTTTTGGTTCCGATGAGCTTCAAAATGCGTGGCTCTGGTAAAATATCAGTATCGAAGTTTCTTGTCGAATGCAGCTTCCTCTACTATGTACGAAGTAGATGCGGTAGTGAAGACGATACCTAGTAGGTCGATCCGCGTATGGATCTTTTGTGCAGACACACCGGAAGGAACGTATGAGATGCAGGAGCCGCAGAGACTTATGGGCTGTAGAAATGGACAACGTAAGTGTCAGAGACGCGCAGAGTTCTCCAATATCTACTGACTAGCCTACCTGGTTGAGAGGTATTCGTGGCAAACCTGTCCAAACCGCCGGAGGGTGGCCTCCAACGGGAGTAGAGGTTCAGCGGCCACCCTCAGCCGAGAGGTTACAAGGCGCAAGCCCCTGTGTCATCTACTCACCGTCGATTCGAGTTAAATGAAAGAGAGAGACGAAATTAGAGGAAATAGAGCAAAGTAGAAAGTGGCAGCATTCGCCTAGCTGGTCAGAGAAAACCCATGGTCATATTCAGTAGTCACCAGAGATGGAACTTGGGATGTATTGAATGAGAACTTGGAGCGTTACGGCCTGTTTATATCACTCATTATATATTTTAGTAGTAGAGGAAGTCAAATTTCTCATACATCATCCTATTTCTTTATAAATTATTTCAATAAAACATTTCTCATCAAATCAAGCATTCTACCTACAGGCTATCACAATATGACGTGGGTTTTATAGCTACTCAAAAATTACTCGGCATTAACTGGGGTAATATTAGTTATCTATTACAACTTTTATGGCTGAATATGCGTTGTTACAATGAATTTAAACTAAATCCACCTCTAAATCTAAAATAATAGGCATCTGAGATACTTAAATTATCTGGGATAATCCTAGGGTAGAAGATTACCTTTAAAATTTTGTGGGGAGTAGAATCGCCCTTGTTTCACCTGAGATGTAGATAACGATGGGTACATGCTTTAGTTTGAATTAACCAAGCAATGTCTCCGAAGCAACCTATCGGTTACCATCTGCACAATTTAATTTCTGTGAATTCCTTTTCAACTTGAAGTGTGATTTAGGCTTCGTGTTATATGGCTGTGCCGGGTAGATTCCACCAATACTTTTTCAAAGAAAATAATGATATCCATGGAAAATGAAGGGCTGCTTGTTTGACAGTTAGCTCACCACCCTCTGTAGGCAACTCCACCGCAGGATGGGTTCGATCCTGGATCATTTATGGAGTTTTGCGGGTCTCTGTGACCTGTAGCCCTCTGTGTTTTCTATGCTTTCTCCCTTGTGGTATTTTAGCCGCAATACAAAAGTGTAGGTCGTGGTATGAAATATGTATAGCCTATATATTTAGCTAAAAGTTACTTTTCAGCTCAGCTGCTATTTCCATTGCTCCTTATCACCTTGACAATTACAATAACATTTCAGATCTAAAAGGTTGCCCAATGGATGCGCTTTCGGAATTACTTCTGACGTAATAGCGTAAGAACGCATTTTCATTGCCTACACATAAATTACAAATGGAGTATTTCCAGTCTATACATGTGTTAAATATTTGCCCTAGTAACCATATCAAGCGCTGAATTGAAAGTCAAGTGCAAGATAACCTAATACTTGCATTACTCACTCATGGGATGTACATAAATAATATCTCCATCGCCAGCTCACCTCAATAGCGTAGATTGTATCGTGACTGACTCGCGTTCAAGAGGTCCCGAGTTCGAATCTCGGTCAGGGTGAGTTACATGGTCGAGGGTTTTTACGGGGTTTTCCCTTATCCTGAAGGACGAATATCGGGTAACTCTAAGATCCATGGATCCCGGACATATTTGAATATCATTTCACCCATTTCATTCATCGTCCGATGTGTCAACGTTGGAGGACATAAATAGAGAAAAGAAATCTGCATCGCCAGATAGCAAAGCAGAACTACAATGTCAGGCTATCTTGATTAGATGCGTATCCTTCAGAATGCAAAAAAGGAAACAGTGAAGAAATTTTGGATACACTAATATCTTTAAATAAATCTTCGATACCTTTTCTTTACTTGTATATTTTTAATTTTCAAATCTGTTTCATACACATTCTTAGTATTACGTAGAGAGCGGATAAATCTGGCATATGTTTCATAAATACTATAGGTATTGCCAAAACAATTGGCACCTGGAGTTTTCAAATAATAAACTAAGGAGCGAGTCACTCTTTTATAATGTTTCCAATCCACCTCACACCCTGACACTATTTACTTGTTTCCGGTGCATAATAGAGGACGAGAGGTTTGAGGTCCAAGAGAATATTTACAAATCTTGTTTGGCAGTAACTATACCATATTCGACTTCAGGTCGAGGTACTACTCGGCGCTCTTTGCGCCACTTCTCCCTCTATAGTACCATTTGCATTTCGTTTACATCAGCTGACTCTCACAGCATGCCTTTTTTGTAATTTTCGTTCTCCAACGTTGATTCATATCGGACGATGAATGAAATTGATGAAATGATGCTCCAATGATTCCGGGTTCCATGGAGCTTAGAGTTACGTGACATTCGTCTTTCAGGATTAGGGAAAACTCCGGAAAAAGACCTTATCCAGGTAACTCACCCTGGCCGAGATTCGAGCTCGGGACCTCTTGAACGTGAGGCAGACACGCTACCATCTACGCTACCGAGGCGGGCCAGCATGTCAATTCAGAAACAAATTAAATCCCATTGTCATCGAATCTGTTTGGCATGCTGTTATTAATTTGCTTCAGATTACAGCGATGAAGAAAAGAAACACAAGACATAAAGTACAGAAAACATTTCTAAAATTACTGAAAATAATTTGTATTTTAAATGTAGACCTATGCGAAATTGATGCGAACATAGAATTTATTGTTTTTTTGCATAACATTTCTTTAGCCGTTTTAAATTATTAGGCACTCTAAACTCATTTCGAACTGCTTAAAATGTGGAAACTGGCCCATTAAGTTAATTTCAACCACATAACAATTCTTATTTTTTCCCATAACCAGCTGTACATATTGAATGCAATTTATTTACACTTTGCATTTAATGTCGCACCTTTTCTGATTGGTTAAAAATACCGAACCAGAGAATTCATTGCAATACAGATGGTTTTCACCATTATGAACTTGCACCAGGCTTAAGAAACTGTAATATTACAAACGCTTTAGCACATCTCAAGCCTAATATACCGGAATGAAGTACAATTTATTTAAAAAAGGAAAAATCGGCTAAATATCAAACGTGTATTTAAGTTCAAGAATTTCCAGAGATGCAATACCAATATGTTCAAGAACATTTCTCTCACAAAACTATTCTTTACACAGGACAATTGTAAAAATGCTTATTTTCTCAAAGTTGACTTAAAGAATTTTGGTTAAAACATCGTAGGGTTTAAGATATTTTCAGGAGAACTGCAACACGGCGCTAGGGCGGGTTTTCTCCGGAATCTCCGGTTTAGCCCGCGCTCTCATTCCACCGGTGCTCCATCTGCAACTCATGTATCATCAGTGTCACCCCCTGTGGTGCCGTATATAGTAAAAGCGGGCGTTAAATACTACACACTTCATTTCAGGACACTTGCAATCTACATCTTGACTAGCCCCGGAGTTCAGTCGGTGGATCACCTGACTGCCGTGCTTGGGGTCCCGAGTTCGATTCCCGGCGGTGGGGATGGGGATTTTTCCAACCAAGATAATTCCTCGTTTTCCCCGAATCTGGAAGTGTGCAAGAGAGTGTGAATGTTTGCGTGATCTAATGGTAAAACCCAAAGAATACGAGTTAACACCTTCGACATGTTCCAAAGGAGAACGGCCGCCGATATGTCCATTGGAGTTAAAGGCACTGGAAAAAAAATCTACGTCTTGCGTTTTATAAGAATGTCCTCAGTGGCTTTCCTCTTTTTAACTGGTAAACCGTAAGAGAAGTCAAAATGTTAGTTACTACACATCAAATTAATATAGAGCTTGTTCACTTACACAGTTTATGTGAAATAGACCTTTTGATTTGTAGAATGAATCATTTCGGGGATATTTCTTTCTATTTGTTAGAATTTTTCAATACTTATACTTTTCTCAAAGAGAAATGCTTATTCACATTTTTATCTCTTGACCATGTAAAGAGAAAGGGATTTCAGGGCCATTCACAGCGATTAGCTTTTAAAGATTAGACTATCGCTTAAGGCCTCCTGTATTTCCACATTCCCCCTGCACCTACAAGGAAATTGGCAGCTTTAACATAAAGTAGAGAGCATTTGTAAGAATAAATTGTCTAAGACATGGAGTGTCACACATCAGATGTTTTTTTAACTGTTATAGGGCTCTCCCTATTGGCAGTATGCGACCATCATATCCTATGGCTGGAATTACAACCATGATGTTGCATGCTCTACATTTCACATAGTTTGACAAAGGAAGGGCGAATCGGTTGCCATGGTGACAGGGTGCCCAGATAAAACCGCAACGAACGTATCCAAGGCAGAAGTCCCACCACTTGCTCATTTTGAGCCCCGCTTGAATGCACTCCCGCTGAATAGGTTTAGCTACCTACATTGCACTATCTTCCATCCCATTTAATTCGGAAAGAAAAATTATTATGCTCGGGGTAGTGGAGAAGCGATGACAAAGATGTTGTAGCTGACAAAGGGGCTGCAGGAACAATGGGTGCAGCGGAGCGCGGGCGAAATATATCCACCACTCTCTTTATTAGGCGCATTACGAGCGCGTCATCGCATCACGTGACATCTCCCATTACCTAACAAGCTCTGAGAGATTAAGGCGCGGGCCTTTCTTTCATACGCCGTGGCCTATACTTGCCCGAGGTCCCCGAGGAGCGAACGGACTCCTCTGCGAGATTACATCCTCTGCTGCTGCGTCAAACAAAAGAAATGCCGTGAAAACCTAACGCAAGAGTAGCGTTCATTTGTTTAATTATTTCGTATCACGCATCCCGCCGCACTAGGTCACACGCTGAAGGGAAATATGTGTGTTTGAAAAGTGAGGATAACTACCTTTTCTCAGAATTCATCCATGAGCCAAAATAACTTTCTATATCATCCAAGTTTAAGAGTGCTTTATTTATGGTCGCGTTAAGTTAATTATAGAAGGTGTCCGAAACTAGAAAATCAATATTCTCCAAAATTTGAACTTTCTCAAAGGTTAATATTTTTATTTCTCAAAATTGGTTAATTATTAAAAAACATTTCGTTTTCTGTACTTCGGAATAAATTTGATAGTAAAGCGGCTTTTCAATTTTTAGTTATGCTGTTCACAGGTACAATCATGACATTTCTTTTTAAAATTATTGAAACACATTTTTTTAATTTTTGGTTCATGGGGACTCAAACTGTACCTCCAGTTAAATGACATTTTCAATTGTATTGGTGATATACAATAAACTCTACTTCATATTAGTAGAAGTCATACGTACCTAACACTACTGGGCTGTTTATATCTTCCTTTCTTATTATCAATATCAAAAATTGGTCTAAGAAATTGAAGCTAATCTGAAGTATAAAACCCATAAGAACTGATATAATAATTGAGGAAAATTACACAAAAGTTCAAATATCACTTTCTCATAGTAAAATTATGTAATAATTATCATATTATGATACCATTATTATAATTAGACATATTTATTTCATATGGCTTAATTTAGATTAGTAGGTATACTAGGCCAGCAGTACAATCAACATATAGTAATAAAGAAAATAATATGAAAAACAATTGTACTAGAACAGTAAGTGAAAAATGCAACTTAAAATTCAAGTTAACTCATTTATCATTTCAACATATATATCAATGCAGAGACTGAAGTTTTAAATAAATGTTATTTCGGAGTGCAACAAAATCTGTGGTGAAAATGTAAGAACCCTTAAAAATAATCCAATAATGCTTCTATTCTTTAATCCTGTGGATTAGATGAACGCTCGGTCCATATCCTTTAAAACTAAAAATTTGGGAGTCAGATAAGATGTGTTCTAATGAGGAGATGCAGTGTTCAGTATACAAGTCTAAACGTTTCGAAACAATAGTTTTCAATCTTTCCAAGTATTTTACGAATTGTACATGTCCTGTGATGAACTGTGATAAGACAATTGGTTTAAATACGAACCTTGTAGTGTAGACGGTCGTTTACTCTTAGGAACAAAATATGTACCCTTAGTATGCCATTCTTGCTGTCATTTCACCACAGAATTTGGTTTTACAAATAATTTTGATTCTCTGATTTTCCTTTGTACATGAAAAGGAGCCGTTTTAGCAAGATTATCAGCTGTCTCATTTCCCTCCGTGCCAAAATGATTCTGTACCTTGCTTTTGCAAATGTAGCTGATAGTTTTGCTTATTAAATATGTAAAACTCACAATCACGGCAAGAAAATAATACTTATAATTAAGTGAGCTGAGAGTAGCCTTAGGAGAACTTAGGCATTTGCATGTACACCACAGAACTGCCTCTTAAGAGCTGGATATTCTGCTTGACTTATATAGGGTACCAGCAGTAACATTGCAAATAAATAGTTTTGTTCACCTTCATAAAGTACAAAGGTATATTCTAATTATGTTTCTTTAGTTATGGTATTGCAAAATCTGAGTCATCGTTGTAAATATCATTTTCCTCAACTAGTATAGGATTTATTTTTAGACTGTGATGTCCAAGCAGTCAGCGAATGACTTTTTTTTTTAAGTTTTAGGATTTTAACTTTCAAAGAAGCATTTATACGCAAAGGTTCAATATTAACTATTATTAATTCTGACGCAGTGTCTGATAGTACAACATAATTTAGTGCGAGCATATTTCATTTTCAAAGTGTCTTGCAAAGCTGGAGAACAACATAGTAGTAAAGATTTCACAGCACCATGATATACTGTTGTAAGAATTTCAGTACTGAGTGTCCATGTAGGTCCAGTTGCTACGAACAGACCTGTCTAAAATTTTGTAAGCCTTTTAGTAAGAAAGTAAAGTGCTCTCGAACTGTACGTTTGTGATTTAAAACAATTATCTATCTTAGATTTTCCACCAATCTGATATCCTTACTATCAATTTTATGTTAGGAGTGTCCTCATTTCTTTTCTTTATTATGGCTATAGTTTTGGAAGGAGAGTTCCAACTTCTTGTTGTGACCACATGCATAGATAATCTTTAGTGCTGGATTAGCAGTATTTATCTTTTGTTTAATTTATCAGTCTCTATAATCAAAAGCTCATCATCAGCATTTGTATAGTAGATGGTTCCACATGTAAACACAATTGCAGTATACAGTAAATTCTAAAGAGGGACTGCATTAGGAGTCTTGCGGCCATCACCTGTTGAGCGCTTTTATTGCTGTTACACTTCTGATAGTTAACTTTACACATCCACACTTAAAGTAATTTGCTAAAAGCTGGAAAATAGTTGCTGGGTACCCATACATTTTTATCTGTTGTAATACTTTGGACCCCAAATATTGTTGAAAGCCCCGGATATATCCAAGAGGACGAGTGAAATTTTTGGTTAATAGACAACATTTATAAGGTTTGTGCTCCCTTTTTAGTCCCCAGGTTTCACGGTTTTCATATAATACAGCAAACTCCGATATAATAATGCTACGATATAATATTGGTGACATAATATGTGGCGAAACAGACGAATACGCAAATTCTTGATATCAAATATTTGGCTGGAATACTAGAATTCCTCTACCCACCGTACTCAAATTTTATTTAAAATATATAAAACATTATATGCTCCAATTCTGTGTAAAGCACCTTAGAATATCTGTTAGTCTTCGTTGAATTTTGTGTAACGGCGAAATTTAAGAGACTAATTTACCGGGGGGGGGGGGCGTTTGCATGCGGGGAGGATGCATAATTTATAACAATTAAATATTTATGGGATTAAAAATTTCGGAGGCATGTGTGCTCGCATGCAATACAAGTCAGTTGGCCGCTGAGTATGAATGACGTAAGATGTAAGCAACCGCCACTGGAAGCAAACGCCCAAAACTACGTAATGCAGTGTTCTACGAACTAGTGAAGCATTGCCTTGCAAGTGTATGCAGAGGCAAAGTCAAGGTGTAGTATATCGCGACTGTTTTTTTTTTTTTCTTCTCACTGTACCTGTCATGGTTAGGCTTTACCGAACTGTAGTTGTTTACATGCGCGAGGGATAACAGTACAGACCATGTACAGTGAATCTATGGGAAAACGTACACGCCTCCGGCCTTTAAACATTTCCAAAATGCTCATTGTTTGACTTTATCCACATTTTAAGCAGCGCACTTAAGATTTTTTGCACTAGGTAACTATTCCATACTTACCGTTATTGTTGCTATGCATCCCAGTTTGAAATTCCCGCACTAATGCAGTAAATAATTTCTCCATAGCAACACATATAGGCGATGCAAAAAGCACTAGTGCGGTATGAAAAACATTTATTTTGACATATTAATCGTGATATTACAATTTTTACAATTATATAAATACACATAGTGTAAAAATAGTAAGTAATAGAAATGTGGTAAGTGCATAACGGAATCTCGGAAATTACAAAAACTCGGTGCAAGGACCTCTTATTTTTTCCATAGGTTTCCTCGTTCTTTATAAAGTGCTCACCACATTAGTATCACAATATGTATGTGGTGTTACTTTTGTTCATGAAAGAATGTAAGAGACATCTAATATCGCTGCTGGCATATCATCTGCACTACAGCCATTCAATTGAATTCTGGGCGTAAGGACCATATGCCCAATTTAGAAATGAATAGAAATAAAGGCAGTCTCATTGACATTTCTCATAGGAGAAAGATTTCAACAACTTCAGCTGCCCTGATGCGGACGCTGCATACCCCTAGTACCCGTGGTACTTCTGCAATTACTAAAAGCACCTCGGGCCGAACATCTGAGCCCCTCCCGACAGGAAGCTGTTTGCATTACGTTGGTCTCGACCAGGGTTGGAGTTTTCAATACCCATCTGGGAATGGGTACATCTAAACAGTGATACCCATGTAAGATTAAGACACCTCAACGTTCACCGGTAGCAACTCGGAGAGCTGACAAATGCGTATTAGATCGTTGTTGGCCTCACCGAGATTTTCCGATAGCATTGTGGGGTTTGACGTGTATGAGTGGGGCATCCACTTCCGTCCAAGTGTAACCGGGAGGATGCATTTTAGACTGCAGGTATTGCCCTAATGGAAGGTCCCATGAAGAAGAATGCCACTTAGCTGTCACCTGTATCTGGTTAAAGAAGGTAAGTTTGCACAGCACAATGCCAGTGATTTTGCCAGTTCAACACAAACAACTTAATGTTCTCTCCTGTTTGAATAGTTGTCAACATTTGTTTTTCAGCTGGTGTTAATGAACCAACTATCTGCCCTTTGATCTACCTATTATTGCTAAGTCTTTCCTATGTGAAAAAGATACGTGGAGGGGCGCCTGTGAATAGAAAATATTGTGTATTGTTAATGTGGGTTTTCACTATGACTTCAAGCCATAAAATTCTTGTAAACTGCTAGAGTAATGCTCCTAAAACTTGGCGCCATGCCTTGTAATTTAAAGTGTTCACTTTGGGCTGTGATGCGGAAAATCCAGCATTACACAAGCAAGCAAGGGTTGGTCGGCCTGACCAATGAGGTTTCCCTTCCTTGATGATAAGCGTGTATCCATTAGGAGAAGCGTACATGAGATTAAGGATTGTGGAACCACATTTCAGCACGGAACAGAAAATGGCACTCCGCCTCTGTTTTAAGAGCGTCACTTGCCTCACCAGAGAACATCTATTACCGCTGTGCGCAGCTGTGCTCGGCCCTCAAGGGCTCTTAAACTCTGGGGAATGGTCACGACTCCATTTCTTTACTTCCTAGTCGAATTCCTCTCTAACTCGTCTACAAACTTTGGCATAGGTTGGGTACGAGAGCGTCCGTCTTCCTAAAAGGAATGTACAGACAGTACTCGGCACAAATAAATATTCTCCCAATTGATGTCTACATCTATATCCTTAAGGGTGCACTAAATGACGAAAACGTCAAGAAATGACTTTCTTAGCTTTTATGTAGTCCTATTATATAAGAGCGTCTTGCTTAATTACTTATATATTACTTATACATTTTATTATTTTAGGTAAAATGTTTATATTTTAAATGTATATTAAAATGGTACATCTGCTTCATTTAACAGAAACGCACCTGATGTGCTACACTCACATTACTTTTCTATCTATGCCTCGACAAACTAGTCTTACGAAAGCTTATTGTTCGGTTTGCTTCGTGTTAATGGAGATCAAAATTTGCATAGATTCTCATATTACGTATTTCCTTATAGAGAATTAAGGGATATACAAATACTTCTGGAGATAGCTGCTGCTGATGGCTTTCAAACTACTTTCCCTTTGCATGATCAACAGAAAGAAGAAATTCTCATTCAGGAAAAATATTAAATATCAGAAAAGTCAAACCAATTACAGGAATATTTCTGAAATGGTTAACTCGCAAAAATAATAGTTGACACAAAATGTTTGCTTTAAGGAAAACTACATTTTTTGCATATTAAGACTGTTTAGTTCTTGCGGTGTGCGAGTTATGACAAGGTGATACAGAATGAAAAGGATTTGAAAGATATTGCATGAAATGGCTTAGTATGTGGTATTTTAGTTAAAATTATTGGAATCCGTATTGACAAACTCAAAATGTTACACCCTGCTCTGAATGAGGCTATGATAAGGTTGACATAATGAATTAGTACCTCGACCTATACATCCTTTATGTCCATGCCCTGACCAGGGGTACCACGGTGGAGAGGGGCACGATATGGATGGCCAGACTAGACGATGCAGAAGGATGGTTCTCAACAGCTAATTGTTTAAACTTCCCACTGGCGGCTCGTACAATTGGCTTCCCTATCCCAAGTTGGTTCACATATTTCCTGAAGGACCAGATGCCTGGAGGTTTCCCCAGATTCGCAGCAAGAGAATTTACAGAGAGAATTCCCTGTCAGGCACTTCAAAATCCCCGCCAGACTTAGAACCACCATGAACGCTCATATGAAATAAGTAAGGAGAAATGGACAAATATTCGGATAATAATAATTGTCTTTCGTAGCTTCGTGTAGCAATCCGAGGAACATCCCCTAAAATGGGCTAGGGAGATCGGGAATCAAACCCACCACACCCGTATCAGGTCCATGGACCTACCATCTGAGCCATCTCGCTTGGCATGTACCATGTAAAAGATATTATTTCAATAAAGGTGTTATTGAAAGTCTACGTGTCGCATTCTTCGAAGTGCTGAAGTGAATAATTTTGGTATTGAAACGCTTAGTATTTAATCCCTTTTTGTTTTTGATTTATGCTTTTTCCTCTCTCAATGCTTTTCTGGGCTGAAAAAGTATTAAATACTAATTTCCTGTGAGTCTTTGGTATTGAAATGGCCCAGTAGCTCAGTCGGTAGAGCACCTGCCTACCGTGCTGGGGGTCCCGGGTTTGATTCTTGGCGTTGGGGTTGGGGACTTTTCTCCTATCATGATAATTCCTCGTCTTCCCCAGAGTCTAGAAGTATGAATGAGAGTGTGAATGTGTGCATGATCTAATGATTAAAAGCCCAACGAATACGAGTTAACACCTTCGACATGTTCCAATGGAGAACGGCCGCCGATATCACCATTGCAGTTAAAGGCGGGTATAAATGGAACAAATAAAAAAGCAACGTAAGACCTAAACAAATAAATTATGACGAGTACAAGAATTGAGTCAATTCACTGCGTTAAGCTATTCTACATGAGTTGAGCTTATATTTGGTACGTGAGGCCGTTTCAAAATTTTACTTACAGTCTGTCTGGAATGGGTTAAGTTTCTCGCAGCATTCTGCATTGATTAGTCCAATTTTGTTTTGCAGTAGCACCTTTGTTTGCATCATTCGACTATCAACAGACATGTGTGTACATTTCACCTGTCTAAACAGACTTCTAAAGCAGATGACCAGCTCAATCAAATGGAATAATATTCAAGTACACCTGTAAAAGAAACTGCACAGCAAATAATGGCGCAGTTTTTGTTCTCGCTTAAAAGGATTCTTCGCGTGAATGCTTCGGATGCGGTGATGCGCGGTTATAGAGCACGCCTCTAAAGGGATCATTACCAGGTTGATGCTAATTAATTGGTTCATTATCGGGCAAGCTTGAGCATATTTGCACATTGCTACGTGAGCAGACTTGGCAATAATGCAACCTTGTGACCTGTTTGACGGCCAAGACCGACTGTGCACCACTATCCTAGCTAATCGTCCTTCAACAATGTGCTTATATTCTGCAGAAACCACCCACACGAAACTTAAACAACTCTGATCCTTCTGTCGTAGTCATAATAAACCCTAATAGGTATATAATGCTTATTTCTGAGTGTGCAACTAAACTGATCGTTATAAAATATCACAGTAGAAGTTCCATCAATTTTGCTTCTTTAGTCGTATTAAGCTGCCACTGCATACTATAATTATAGAGGAAATTTCCCTTGACAGATGGCGTATGCAGACATTTGCAGGACAAAATATATAGTAAGAAACTTTACTATATTTTTACTTTCTCCACTACTTATCCATAGTAAGAAAAGAAAGTATTGCATTGCACCCAAATAATTGATATTAAATTTTCAGATAAAGTGCATATTTTAAAGCACCATGACTAAAGAAAATTGATGCACTGTCTACTAAATATAGTAATTCAGAGAAGTGTTTGAAGCTGTTATAAATGAAGCTATTTCTTGAATGTTGTAAAATAGTCTCTGACGTTCTCTTTATTTTCATTGTCTTTTGCGTAACTGGAAAATAAGGGATAGACAAAATTATACTACACAAAAATGTATATGTCACTAAAGCAAATAAATTTATGTAAAATACATTTTTGTGGGGTTAACCGTTTCCAAGATATTTCCTGTTATTTCTTTGCATTTCAAAATGACCATACCTTTCTGAAATGGAAATTCGTTAATCCCGGTATCTCTTTCTCCCTCCCTCTCTTATCTCAATAACCATGTAAAATGAACGGAAATTCGAAGTCATCAATCAAACTTTAAAATACTTTATGATCGCTTAAAGCAACTGTATTTCTCTAACCCCTTTGAACGTATTAAAATTATATAATATCAAAATTTTTGTACAGGTTTACCTCAAACAACCTGAAAAAATAGAAAAATAAGGTCTATAAGAAAACTTTTAAAAGAGTAGAAAAAATCAACTCAGTGTAACACGTAATTTTTTTAAAGAAAGTATCTGTGTATGTGTCTGTGAGCAGCATAACCCAAAACGAAAAATCGGCTATATTAAATATTTTTCATGTATGTGACAGCAAATTTTCAAATTCCTCTAGTTCAAACTGCACTATCCAATGAAAACCGTTATTTCTTATTTTCTCAAAAACATTATGATGATACTGAATAAAAGGTACATTTAATGAATTTGCTATTTTTGAGAATAGTCTGTGATATGCCCTTCAAACTGAGAGAATTTATTAAATGTGAGTGTTGGAACTAATTAGATAGATTTAACGAGATCTGCAGTTTTTGTCTCTCGCAGTTTAGGTAAAACATTTTGTGGCAATAATCATTGAATATAGTATAGTGAATATATTCAATTGATGAAAATTCAAATCCTACATTGACATTATTGTTTTGCTTGGTTGTCTGTTATGCCGGTGGTACCGGATACAAACCAATTCACATGGCTGACTCATTCATTGTGCGAAACGAATTGTAGAGGACATTAGGAGTGCCACGAAGAAGGAAAACGTACGTTGAACTTGGTTATGTGTCGATGAAGCAAGGCTGCGGTTTTACTCATCACCATGTTTCCTGCAAGTCATCCCACCAAATACAACTGAACAATTGCAACTCCTCCATCTCGTAAATCAAGTCAGTGAAGCATGTGGGCATGAAGGTCAAATCGCTTTGTCTTCACAATGATGCGTCAGTCTTAGCTTCTGTTGACTCTTCAAGTATGCTTTCTTCAAACAGGTGACACAAGCTTTTAGTTGACCTTTGATTTATTCCAACAGCTTCTTATTTATTGCTTTTGGCACTTTATATTCAACTCCAATAACAGACGTAACTATCAGGAAATGTCTATTTCCAACGAATCAGAGATCGAGCATAAATAAAGCCAAGATGAACAAACGGAAAACGCGTAAAGTATCATGTATGAAACTTATCACAAAACATTTGACATAAGCATTCCTCCACGTCCTAAGTCGTTGACCTTCAGCAATCTGATAACGATATTGGCTATACATTAGAGCTCATTCACAATCTAACATAAAACATATACATAAACTTGTTTCTGCATGTGTTCAGATTAGCCGAGACTGAAATTAACTTGTGCATAAATTTATTAGTGCATAAGCATAGAAGTTTTCAAGGTGAAAGTTTTTGTCCTAAGGCTATGTTAAAGATAATAAACTAGCTGACAACAGAGGAACTCTCTGTTCATTACATCACGTAATTATTCTGCCATCTTACTTCGGATTTTCCATCACCATGTTTCACTCACGAATGCGGATGAGCAGAAAATAATCTAACGGTTTCATTGTAACTGTTACTGAAGTAATGTAGGTACACAGTAACTAATTAACAAAATAACCAGTTAACCAATAACGGTTACTAAAGTAACGATGGCATTATTCCTTATCCCGTTAAGGCTTACCGAGTCTGGGTAACATCTTTTCTTACCGTATTTGCATTGGTAGTATCGCTGTTCAGGGACCATTACATCAATTCGTTACAGAGCATTCATGTCCTCTGCTAAAGGCCCTGATTGGCATTATGGGTCTAACATGCCTTCTGGTAAGAATACCGCTTACTAATTAGTATCCGATTTACGACAGGTATGTAAGCAACTAAGATCGCCTGCTTTTGTGATGTTTCACGATCATGTGTTCTCGATATTTAATATAACTCTTCTTAGAAACACTGCCTCTCAAATTATCATTCTTGTATGTAATGTCCTATTATAACATACATTTAAAGTTGTGTTATGCTTAATTTCAGTCATGTTGATGTTGACAATAGTGTTTTATTTTCTCTTGCTAAGATCCTGTTACCTAATATTTGTATTCAGGATGACTGTGCAAGAATGTAGAAACCAGTGTGAACATACTTTTTTTAATCAGAATCACCAACATAAGTAATCAAGTTGTGCAAAGCTTAAGAAGCTTCCCTTAAATTTTATCAAGCAACAAATATAAATTGCTATGGATATTGTGGAAACGTAGAGTCAGACTGAAAATTTCAATGCCATAGCCGGGATTTGAACCACGGATCATCTGGTTTCCGACCAGCTGCTCTACCATTGAGCTACAATGGCCAACGTGTCGATATGGCATTAAATTCTCCAATTCTCCCGTAGCTCAATGTTAGAGTGGCAGGACGGAAACCAGAAGATCGGTGGTTCAAATCCCGGCTATGGCATTGAATTTTTCAGTCTGACTCTACGTTTCCACAATTTAGCCTACACACGGCCAGTGTGAAAAAACAATTAATTTCAACTATGAATATTGTTCATATAGAAGCGTAAACACAGATAACTGTCACTTAGTACCATTATTGTAATTTACGTAAATGCAAACCTCATAATTATAAAAACAAAATAACTTAATCTCTATTATTAAACATTTCATGTAATCGTTAATGCATCGTAACTGCAACAACTATAACACTTAGGTTAACATAACTACTGATCACATACCTAAACGCTGTGTTTCTGTATAGCATGGTGGGCCAGAAACCACTGGAACTGGTGTTATGTGGGGCTTTCTTTGCGAGTTTAACGTACTTCATCTAGGTTTAGTTCTTGTTCATTTTGATACATATACATGTGCCTACATCTCCTTTTATTGTATGCACTGTAGATGTCGCTTCGCGGTGTGTCAGCGGATTCTCACTCTCCTGATGCTGGCTGTCTTTTATTCATATTTGTCGATCTGAGGTGAAATTTCTGTTTAAGTTTAACGCTATTATGTTAAAGCTCAATTTTCATTGTCAGTCGCCCCTTAAGAACTTTTAAGTGAACAGTGACGCATCTCAGCAACGTAATAGAAGAATTACGACACTGACGATTGGCAAATTCTCTTTGGCGTGGATGTAGGTACCCATGTTTGAGCGCCGTTAAACATATGTACATTTATATATCCATTCCACATCTTGCGTATTTGCATAGACCAAAACGAAAGGAAAAACAACATTTTTAGCATAAATTGTTACAGATATCGATATACATATGTTTTTGGTGGAATGGAGGAGAAGATCAAGTAAGGAAGAAAAAGAAATGCCGGACATTCGTAGGTAAAGTAGACACACGGTCAAAAGCTTTAATCTACTGATATTTCGGAGAGGTTCACATAACCGAAATTTGTTGTCTCACCAATATAGGATTTCTGATTTTTCCCTGAGTAGTGAATGTTTAACTACAATATTTATTTATTCTCTGCAGTATCTGAAGTATCACCGGAGGAGTTATTGCACGTAATTATAAACATTACAACAAAAAGGAGTGCACTAATATAATAAACTATAGTGAATGATTGTCACAATGCATTTAGTGACTATCGTTCTTGCAATTACTGCATCTTTACAACACAAAAAAATAGCGAAATGTAAAGACTATGGATTAACCACTGGCGCGAAAGCCCTTTGAGGGCCAAGGCCTACCAACCCGACTGCCGGCCTCACGCCCACTTACGCACGGCAGACGTGGACGATCATCCAACCGATACGGGGAGGAGATGTGGTCAGCATCTCGGCATCCCCCAGCCGGAATGTTGGTTTCCGTGACCAGGGCCGCTTACCTAGAGTAAGCTCCTCACTTTCCTCACGCTGCTGAGTGGACACCGGTCCTATACCCGGGACCTAAAATCCCTACCACATGGGTGGGATCAAACCCGGGCCGCTTTCCTTGGACAGGGACCAAGGCATGCTACCTTAGCCCGCTAAGCCACAGCGCAGGACAAAGTATGGATTACTGGCCCTTTAATTATTATCCTCGATCATATAACAACTTTTGATAAATTAAAAAGTCATACAGTATGGGAAATTATTTCATAGGTATATGTCACAAATGGAAGCTAATAAAAGATTTAGACAGGGGTACCCATTGTCACGCACCTTATTAGTGTCAAAAGTTATTTAGGTGATGCTGGACATTTAACTAACCCTTTTTAATCTCAAGTGAATATGATCTCCAAATTTGCTGTGAAACAGTAAAAATAATTAATGGAAATTAATTATTCTTTCACACTGGCCGTGTATAGGTTAAATTGTGGAAACGCAGAGTCAGACTGAAAAATTCAATGCCATAGCCGGGATTTGAACCACTGATCTTCTGGTTTCCGTTCAGCCGCACTACCATTGTGCTACTATGGCCAACGTGCCGATATGACATTAAATTCTCCAACTGACTCGTATTTTCCCGGTAAACCACTTAGGAGTTCTCATAAACACACGAGACAACTACCTCTATGGCGACTTACTACTTGTAAGTACTTTAAGGCCCGGATTTTTTTTATAGTAAACCACTATTAGGTTAATTAATGGAAATTAATTATTTTTTCACACTGGCCGTGTGTAGGTTAAATTGTGGAAACGTGGTTTATCATAAAAAACCCGGGCCTTAAAGTACTTACAAGTAGTAAGTCGCCATTGAGGTAGTTGTCTCGTGTGTTTATGAGAACTCCTAAGTGGTTTACCGGGATAGCAAAATGGTAGTGCGGCTGGACGGAAACCAGAAGATCAGTGGTTCAAATCCCGGCTATGGCATTGAATTTTTCAGTCTGACTCTACGTTTCCACAAAGTAAAAATAATATTTTTAGGGTAATAAAAAGTTAAAGGACAAAAATATGTATAAACTATAGCATTATCCAACAGCAAAGTTATTTTAACTATCATACATATTAATAACACAGACATGCAAAATAAATTATATCCGTTAGAAAAAATATGTCATGTAATAAAATGAAATATTAAAAATGTTAATAAATAATAAATATAAATAAATAAATGTTAATAAATAAATAAGACTGTTCCAACATTACCAATGAGTAAGACCGTTGAGTGCACACAGTTTTCTAGAAGAAAACAATGGAGAAGAAGAAAATGAAGGAACGAAAACATTAGAGTTGGGGATCAGAGTCTAAATGAATTGAATACAGACGAACACGACAGGATCTTGTAAACATAATGGAGGAAAATCGAGGACCTCAAATAATAACAATTAATAAACCAACAGGTAGAAGAAGAGTCGGCAGGCCGCAAATGAGGTAGGCTGGTCGTTTCTTTTCAATACGGAACAAGCCACAAGGCTAATGCCGTGATGACGAAGATAAAACAAATAAAACGCTGTCGTTGGCCAGAATCATATCAGTACTACCAGTGTGGTAGAATTTTGCTCCCGCAGGAGTTCTTTTACACGCTAGTAAATGACAGCGGTCATATTTAAATGCACTCAAAAGGCATTACTCTGACCCACAACTCTGGTACCAGTAGGCCAGAGCAGTAATGATACAAAGTATGCCGCAATATTGTCTGCGACTCACATTTGGGACGTTGTAGGTATAGTTAGCTCCTGATGAACCCTACGGCAGGCAAATGCCTGGGTAGTTCATACTGAACCGCAATGTTCCTATCTCTTATTTAATGTACCCATCTGATTCAGGGTTGTGTAACCACGCGTGTTGGAACCACCTTTGCAGCAATTTCTTCTTACCCTACAGCCCTAGACCTGAAACAGATAACAATGAAGGAGACGAATAACACAGAAATGTGCAAGGAACATCCTGCATTCACCTAACGTCCCGGAGAAACAATGAAAAAGCCATGTGCTATAGCGGGTGGTCTTCAGGAATCGAACCTGCGACCCAAATGCACTTATGAAATATTTATACCGAGCGGGATGGCTCAAGTGGTTTCGTCTGCGATTCGCATTCGGTAGGTCCGGGTTCCTTTCCCGTGGCTGAACTACCTGATCCATGGGATTGTTCGGAGGTTTTCCCGAGTCGCCATGCAAATGCTGGGTAGTTAAACTACATCGCCAAAATTCAATGTCCCTCCATTTCACCTCCATTTCATTTCATATCATCACTCATAATGGTGGTTTCTTTCAGGGTAGAAGTGTCGGCGGCAGTTTCGGCGGTGCATGTTGAGATGATATGCTTTGATTGAACACTTTCTTGTTCGGCGGAACGGACTCCGGTCTCCTAGTTGGCCGATTCAGGAACGCGGCTGGCGGGATGCAGGTTGTGCAAGCCTATCTGGAGTCTTTCTTGCTCTGGGAGGGCAGCCTCAGGTCTCCGTACTGATATCGTGTCTCTTTAGGGGCTACGGTTGGTGGAATGACGGTTGTACTGGATAGCCGAGGAGTTTCTATCTGGTAATGTGTACGGACACCTCCCTCTGTACTGTAATGACTCTTTGGGGTCGGCCGCCCTCTGTCTCCCCTCAACTCATCCTCCTTCCCGGGGGTGCCCCACTTGGGGCGTAAGTACAAATGACCAATCTGGTTGAGGTGCTGAATCTCCTCCTAACAATCCAATCCAATCAAACATTTATGGCATAAGGCTCGTATTAACTGCATAAAAATTCAAAAGCTGGAGATGCTGTTTTACTATACAACAGTTATTACAGTTTATAATATACTTTACATTATGATAACATCGGCGCCATTGCGCTCGCTGAGAAGAGAGAGAGAGAGAGAGGTGTTATAAAGTTTAGATACTATGGAAAAGGAAAAGAACGGGAGAGAGAAGAATCCCAGGGCAAACCTGGGCAACCGGCTGTATTCCCTAATAGGGCACTTAACATTTTACTCTTTTCTGGTAACCAAATAAAACATTACCGTTGTGTATAAGCATCAGAAGCAGCACACGTTTCTGTACTTTACATTTATGTTGCACTCTTTAATGCTTTTCTAACATTTCAGAAGGAATAGCTTTATTTTCCCTCATCACATGAGTATAGACTGAAAGAGAAAATTATAGGAGATAGCGAGAAAAATCTTGCGACATGGAGAGAGATAAGGTGGAGGAACAATGAGAGTGACAGAGAGAGACCAGCACAGAAGGAGCTGCAGCTTTTTATAGCAACATTAAGACAATTGTGTTGAGATGAAAGATATATCATAATTGACGTTATTTCCATTAAAATGCGCTACCTATTTATAGTGCGACTAACCTATACAAGGTAAACTTCTTCATGTTTGTTTTTACTTCGACTGCTGTGAAAAATGCCCTAGTGCTCGGCTCCACCCATTAATGAGAGACAGATTTGTAACACGATTCGTTGCGCAAGAGAATAACAGAGCACATTATTGCATCACCGTGAACGTCACGGTTCATGGAACACAGCAACAGTTTTGTTCGTAAGTTGGCAAACAGGTGCAATTACAGGGCAACAAAGTAACAACAAAACCTTTGTTTGACTGTTCTGTCTCATTTATCTCATTCATTCCGGCAATTAAACTTTATAAGCGATATACATCGGCATGCATGCGAGCGACTAAAATGACACTGGCATTCAATTTTTACCTTCTCTCACACATATCATCTACCTTTATATAGAAATAGTATTCTATTCCACCGAAAATTCGATAACCAGATTTCCTGTCAATAGGTGCTTTCAGGACTCCTAAGTAAAAATGAATTAATGGATAGATAAATAAATAGATATATAGATATAAATAAATAGATAGATAAATAAATAAATAAATAAATAAATAAATAAATAAATGAATGAATGAATGAATGAATGAATGAATGAATGAATGAATGAACGAACGAACGAACGAACGAACGAACGAACGAACGAACGAACGAACGAACGAACGAACGAACGAACGAACGAACGAACGAACGAACGAACGAACGAACGAACGAACGAACGAACGAACGAACGAACGAACGAACGAACGAACGAACGAACGAACGAACGAACGAACGAACGAACGAACGAACGAACGAACGAACGAACGAACGAACGAACGAACGAACGAACGAACGAACGAACGAACGAACGAACGAACGAACGAACGAACGAACGAACGAACGAACGAACGAACGAACGAACGAACGAACGAACGAACGAACGAACGAACGAACGAACGAACGAACGAACGAACGAACGAACGAACGAACGAACGAACGAACGAACGAACGAACGAACGAACGAACGAACGAACGAACAAACAAACAAACAAACAAACAAACAAACAAACAAACAAACAAACAAACAAACAAACAAACAAACAAACAAATAAATAAATAAATAAATAAATAAATAAATAAATAAATAAATAAATAAATAAATAAATAAATAAATAAATAAATAAATAAATAAATAAATAAATAAATAAATAAATAAATAAATAAACGAACGAACGAATCAATGAACGAATGAACGATTGAAGGAATGAACGAATGAAGGAATGAAGGAATGAACGATGAACGAACGAATGAACCAATGAATGAATGAACGAATGAATTAACGTAAAAAGCTTTTTAGCAAAAGGTCTATCAAAGCCATAACTCAAAAGCAAATGGCAGATGTATACAAAAACCTGGAAATTTAAGTTGTGTAACTTTCAAAGATGTAACACACATAATCTCAAGCATACTTCCTCGCCCCAAACTGCCCTTTATATGTAAATAACTTAGATAATCATTTTCTAAAAATGGGCTATAGGCAATTGTATCATGTGTAACATATTTAAGGCATTTATATGAAAATAAAATTTACATACTGAATTTTTATAGGAATAGCTAGTAACGTTTTCATTCCAAAGGAAATGTGTATCGTTTTGAGTAATTGTAAAACTTAATGAGATGTCATGTATTTTCTTTGAGATTATTATTAGTTTTATAAATATTAATACCTTATGTGAGAGGTCTATTTAGTTCTTATTTACGAATTCCTTTTTTATAGTTTATGCACTAGAAAACGCACAACACAAAAAATATAAAACTCTGAAATTGAAGCATCGCTAATTTTGAGCTATTCACTATTTCTTTGGATTGTTAAATACTTTGTCATTCTAAAGTGCGATTACTATGCAGTATTCTCTTGAAAGACCATAAAAAGAGAATAAGAATTTAAGGATTAGCTTCTAGCCACTCGCTTTCAAACATCTAACCATAGATTCGGTTCCCTCTGTCCCGCATATGCATCTGCGCCCTCTGTGAAGCACCGCTTCACACAGGGAAACCGGGAAGCTCACTTACAATATACAAAACAAACGGAATAAGGGGAAATGAGGGAAAGTAAATGATGGTAGTAGAGTCACCACCGAAGCATTGAGGCCGCGCCGTGGCTCAGTGGTTATACCGCTTGGCTCTCACCAAGGCGGCCCGGGTTCGATCCCAAGCGACCGTAAAGTGAGATTTGTGGTGGACAACACGGCGCTGGGGCGGGTTTTCTCCGGTATCTCCGGTTTCCCACGCCATCTCATTCCACCGGTGCTCCATCTTCATCTCATGTACCATCAAGGTCATCGCCTGCGGTGCCGTATGTGGTAAAAGTGGGCGTTAAACACTACACATTTCATTTCATTTATCGAATCATTGGCCTTCTGAGCAGGAGAAACCACGACAAACCAATCAGAGTAGACGGTCCAGAGCAGTCGAATCCAAGACCTCTCGAATGCAAGCCTCACCCGATACTGCTGACTCAATCCACTCGAGCATTTCCTTGTACACACAACGAAATGTCCAAGAAACCATTTTTGCTAATGTTTATCTCGATTAACATAAAGCATATATAAAATAAACTTTCGTAAGATTATTTTTCAGAAATTATATTAAACAATTCCACATAAAACTCTGTAATCATTTCCAAAAAGTTGTTTAGAATTCAGCCTCGAAAGAAAAAATCATGTTGTATATTTGTTTTATGATACATGTAAAATTTAAAATTATTTAAAATATGCTTGAAAGTACTATAATAATTAAAATAAATTTCGAAGTTAAATTGTTAAAATAAATTAGACGCGTGTATAGTTTGCTACGAATGACGTGGTCGTAAAGAAACGTGGGATTGCTATGGGAATTTTTTAATAGAACATGGACGTAGAAGAATTAGTTTGATCGTTGTAGAATCAGAACGTTAAAAGATTGCTACTAGTAATTTTGGAAGAGTAAATACACCGGAGAAATTTTAATTTCATTTGTATTATATCGCCTTGTAATAACTGATCAAGAATTTAAATTAATATCTTTAAAATCTAACAAGTAATTTCTTTCAATTTTTCCTAAAAGCTTTCTTGAGGAAGAGAAAGACATCCGTTGGAGAAGAAACCTTGTGATAAGAATGTTCCTGTTGGGGAAATCGTCGTCTAAATCAACATAATACAACATTAACGAACCTACATTGAAAAGTTATGAAATCAGTTTCTTACCAACTTCGACGCTTAGTAAACTTTATGAAACCTTTTAACGTATCGCCGCAACTTGGCGATCGATAAAACATCATATATTAAAAATATTTGTCTAAATTCCTTTCCAACACGAAACTGCATAGAACACCACATCTAATAAAAATTTACTTTCATATTTTTTCACAAACAATTACTTCATGTTAATTGAATATAAAGTTTTGCAGACAGTTATTTTTAGTTCCATTTATACCCCGCCTCTAACTTCAATGGTTATATAGGCGGCCATTCTTCTTTTGGTGCATACTTTTCCCAATGGCGATGCTGTTAAGTAGTAAACATTGGATTGCAGATACTTTTTATCATTATATCACGCACACATTAACACTTTCATTCACACTTACAGACTCTGGACAAGATGGGGAAACGTCTTGGTTGGATAAAAATCACCATCCCTAGCTGGGAATCGAACCCGGGACCCCTAGCACTGCAGGAAGGTGCTCCACCGGCTAGGCTACAGAGCCAGCCCACAGCATACGGCATACAGTTTTATTTCACATCTCCATGGCGCAATGAGAGTATAAGAAATCGGTAGACTTACTAAACTTTTACATCTGGTTCCTGTGGAATGGCTTTAACATTTCATACTCTTTACATAGCCAAGCAGAAAATATAGCGAATAGCGACTTTCTATGATAGATAGCGTAAGTATTTGAACATGTAAGCCAATAACAATGAATATCAGGAAAATGGGTTAACTCCACAAATATATTTATTTCACATACATTGTGTGCTTTGATGAGATGTACCTATCTGAATAGTAAGACTCTATCTTCTGTTGCGCTTTACTGGTTAGCAAGTCATCCAAAATGAAAAGGACTTCAGAGGCTGTTCCCAGAAAATTCAATACGATTGTCTTAAAAATTCGTATCGTATCCTTAGAAGATGCTGAATTGAAATACGAAATTTGGGTTTTTGGGTTATGTTCTTCACACTCACTTTCACATCTATGCATACCTTCTTCCAAAAAGAAATTAAGGATTCAAGGGACCACAAAATGCGAAATCTCGAAATAAACTATTTAATTGAATGCTTTAACTTCTCCACATACATGTACGAGGCGTGTCCGTAAAATAATGTCTCCAAGGCGCGGGAGCCGTGAGGAACGCAATTTCGCGAGATCCGGCAACACTGGCGTGTAGCTTGGTTTCACCCCTTCGAATCCCCACCACAGCTAACCCGTTGCAACTGCTGGTCTTGGCTGGGCAGCCGTTTGCGATGAAGCTTCCTATCACTTCCGCTGCCAAATGCAAGTTACGTGCAGTGATCCCTTTTTTGGGTGCCAGGGGCACTGACCCCACTGAAATTCATCGTCAGTTATGCGAAGTCTATAGGCCACAGTGTATGGACGTCAAAAACGTGCAAAGTGGGTCAGAGAGTTCAAAGACGGGCGCACAGACGTCCATGACGAATAGTGTATTATATCGGAATTTTAACTCTATTAGTATGCTTACTTCAGCCAAGCCAGATGGTTCAGATGGTTTTCTTTGTGGCCCGCATTCTGGAGGCCCAATTTCAATTCCCGTGGCCGACCTACCTAATCCATGGTTATTTTCGGGTTGCTAGGCGAATGCTGGGTAGGTTAATGACATTTCCCGAATTTCCCCCTCCATTTCACCTGCATTATCATTTCATATCACCTATAATCTGGTGGTTTCTTTCCGGGTAGAAGTGTCGGCGGGGGTCTCGGCGGTGCATGGCAGGATGACACCCTCTGACAGAACACTTTCTTCTCCGGCGGAACGAACTCCGTTCTCCGAGTCGGCCTAATGGGACCATTCAGGTACGCGACTGACGGGATGCCGGTTATTTGAGTCTGCCTGGAGTCTTCGTTGCTCTGGGGTGGTGGTCTCCGGTCTCCAGACCGGCCTCGTGACCGTTTCGGGGCCACGGTAGCTGGGAAGACCGTTTTCTTGGACCGCCTAGTAAAGTGTATGTACCCCGCCCTCTGTACTCTAGTAACTCCTAGAGGTCAACTACCCCCTGCCGGCCTCCGTTTCCTCACACCTCATCTTCCCTTCCGGAGGTGCCCCACTTGGGGCATAGATACAAAAGTCCAGTGTGGTTGAGGTGCCGAATTCCCTCCGAAAAATCCAATTCAATCTATTAGTATTCTTGCTTAAAATAGTAGCATTTAATGTCTATTTTATAGTGATACCAATGGAGTCATTAGTCTATCTCTGTGATGAGGGGATAGCGCCTCTCCCTCACATTCAAGAGGTTCCGAGTTCCAATCATAGTAAAGGTGAGTTACCTTGATAAGGTTTTCACCCGGGTTTCTCCTCATCGTGAAAAAATGAATATTGGGTAATTCTAATGTTATGGGCCCTGGGCTCACTTGAGCATCATTTCACCCATATGACCTACGTTGGAGGGCATTAATTGAAAAAGGGGGTACAGTCCTTGAATCTATGGCCTAAATGACTTCAATGGTCTGTAGTGTTTAACGTTTATACCCTTAAAGCTGCTTTTTTTCTGCATTCCACTCGAAACTTTCGTACCGAGATTTCATTGGAAACACACCTTTTGAGGTACCCTGGGTATATCACTTATTAGAAAACAGTTGTAGGTGGCTGCTTGTGTGTGTGTGTGTGTGCGTGTGTGTGTGTGTGTGTGTGTGTGTGTGTGTGTGTGTGTGTGTGTGTGTGTGTGCATGTGAACGAAATATCGCTTACATACCAAACTGTGGTTTTAAGTCAGCATTTTTCAAAGAGGCGAATGGAAATTTTAAATTTATAATAAAACACTTTCAATCCAATGTACTCCAAAGTACTCCTACTCTAAAGTAAAAATGTGATTTTGCATATTTTATAAACATAAGAAATAGACATCTTACCTACCACACAGATAATTTGGTTGTCACTAAAGCACACAGTTTTGGCAAATAACTTTTTTGTTATAACAGTTTTGTAAATAATCTTTCTTCTTTGGTTTGAATTTTGAAATGCTTACACCTTTTTCAAACAAGAAGTTATTACTTTTTTACGTCCTGACCATGCAAGGGAATGCCAAAATAATGACATAAAGATCAACTCCTGAACTATTTCACTTTTGCTCCAACCTACAGTATTCTTCATTATCTATTTTACTTATAGGAAAATGCATAACAAAACCATTTCTACTGAACTAAATTAGCACGAAGTGGAAAGAACAAGCGATTTTACGAATAGTGTGTACAAGAGTGAAGAAAGAAGTTCATGTGAATTGGATAATTTTGTATATCCGCTTTTAAAATATTTGATGATTTTCTTCAATTTACGTACTGGAATTGCTAACAAAACCACTTCCCGTTTTGATTCAAAACTAAGCATATGTAAAACAAAAAATCATTAATTCCCTTGCCATTCGACATTTGATTCACCTGCGTGCACCCGTTCTAAGGAACGGCCTTGGTAGTCCAACAGCGAGGGGTTTACATAAATATAAAATTACACGGTTGGAGGAAAGACCTCGCTGCGCAGTGACATCAACGGGGTCAATGGTATTTACAGTTGTGTATGAACGTATTGGGTATGGTTTACTGTGGGAATAACTTTATGTGAAACTGGCTGCTACGTGGAGTTATTTTGGTTTATTATATTGCTACAAAACACTGTATGTTTATTATGTTAAGATTTGCTTGAAATGTAGATTAGCAGCTTAAATTAGAAAAGCTAAATAAACTGCATCCATGTTAGACAAAAGTAAGCACAAACAACCGACCAAGGAAGAATTATACGAGATGGCAACTGTCCTAGAAGGTGCACAAAAATCACTGTCTCGTATTTCAACGTATTTTTGATAGCAATGACTGGCTAGCCATCTAGGTCTCCAGATCTCGTAAAACTATTATCGATAGGGATCGTTAAAGGTTTATTCAACATATTAATAGGCTGAACCAGTGATGTCCAATCTTGTGCAAAAGAGGGGAGACTGTATTTGCCTCCACCGAGCTATGACGCATTCCTGGGATTAAAAAACAAACCTCTCCAGTATTTAGTTATCTGAATAAGTGAAAGAGAAATTATTTATGCAAAAAAACTAAGGGTGTGGTGAAGAGCGACAAGGTGACGTCTTTACCATATAGACCTTAAGTTGGGCATCACTGGACTGGATTAATTGCAAGACTGTGTCTGACGTTTGTCCTTAATGTGTTGGCTGCAGAAATTCGTCGAATGCTCAACAGCTGTTCAAAGGACGCCAGGATAATACAAACGTAGATAACATTAATTTTAATATATTTAGCGCACGATAGTGAAAACATTATATTCTGCAACGTTGAAATATTCAGACGATATTCTGCACCAATATCCAGAGGACAAATAACGGACCGATACCTCACTACTGCACGTTGCCATTGTCATCAATCGAGATAAACATGTAGCATAACGTTATGCCAACAAGCTTGATTAAACAGTGTTGTTAACAATATGCTTGGTGTAAATGTGTTAAGGAAATTCATTATACACATCGAATGTTTATTACGAAATAAAATATCTGACATATTACATTGACATTACTCTCCTTCTCCATTCTTCAATATTGCTACAGAAAGCCTATACTTCTCTCTACTTAATGATAATCGATATAAAACAACATTTTAAATAGCCATCCTCTTCTCATGAACAAATACACAATAACGACTCTACATGTGATAGAAGTATAATACTTGAATGTACAAACATAAAACAAGAAAAATATCGGAAATGGTTAAAGCTAGAGAAACTTTTATGACACATATTGTATAATTTAACAAGGATTACATTTTTATTAACATTTTTTCTGTCTTTCACACTTAACCTGTTATAGAAAGGTAATCTAAAACGAAAGGGACGTCAGAGGTCATTCCCACAAATTTTAAGGTGAATGCTTCATTTGTGATGAAAATGTATTACACAAGTGGTGTTTTAATCAAAATCCTTAGACCAGTTACTGAGAAATTTAACATATTTTGAAAATTTTCACGTGGAATGAGCAGTATGTGGCTAGAAGATTATTATT
The DNA here is from genome assembly GCA_030765055.1 of Mantis religiosa. Classification (NCBI taxonomy): domain Eukaryota; kingdom Metazoa; phylum Arthropoda; class Insecta; order Mantodea; family Mantidae; genus Mantis; species Mantis religiosa. Next base: position 371,874,245 of record CM060950.1, read on the forward strand.
TATATTTTTTAAAATATTCTGTGGCATACTTGGAAGATACTGAACTGAAATATCAAATGTGACCGACTATTCGCTTGAGAATGGTCCTGTCTCTATAGGCGCACGGATGCACGACCGCACATTCTTCACTAAAATAATTTTGGGTTTAGGGAGTCTTAAAACGTGTATTTCCGGTATAATACTAATATCTAATATTTTAGTAGGATGAAGTACCTTCTCTGCCTGCCAGGTACATGGTGGAAAAAGTAGAGAGAGAGAGAGAGAGAGAGAGAGAGAGAGAGAGAGAGAGAGAGAGAGAGAGAGAGAGAGAGAGAGAGAGAGAGAGAGAGAGAGAGAGAGAGAGAGAGAGAGAAATAAAAACCGCTGGATATAGTTAATGAACACTGTATACATATGTGCTGCTCACACATTTAACATCGATGCGCGTACGCTCACATACGCTTACAAAAGCTTTGCAAAAATAATATTTTGAGTGCTATAGTGGATCTCAAAACTCTATTTTTGGTGCAATTTCGATCTAGAGTTCTTTTATAGAACACAATACGTATTGTGATGCAGTTACGTGCCGAGCTATAATCTGTCAAACTAGAGCAATTTGTTGTAAACATATGGGAGGGGAGAATGAGGGAGAAAGAAATATTTTAACCGAACGCCATAGCCGCGGATTTCTGGAGAAAAATTCAAGCTGCTTATCCAGAGGCAGGGAGAAGGAAAGAAGATATCCAAAGTGTGATATTCACATTACTATATCAACCCATTATCGTGTATATATACAAACTAATCTCGCATAAATACTTGAATTCCACATTTCATTATAGGTACAAATCGAAAAGCTGCTTTAACACTGCTGGCTCAGTCCTGATCTTGAAATGCCATTCTCCTACCAGGACACAGTAATAATGTTAGTCACACTTCAAGGAAATGACACTATTTGTCAGTATGGCAATTATAAAATTATGCACAGACAAACACACACACACTCTCTCTCCTTTTCCAAAATTCTTTATGCAAGTTGTCGAATTTCTGAATGAAATACAAGACCTCCCCTATAGATATAACGTAGAAAAAATGAACTATTAAGCATTAACAAAAACTGATGAGTGCAAACTGCAGTAGTTTGCCCTTATACGTATAATCAATACTATACGTGCATAGGCTGTATGATTTTTTTTCTGCTTTATATCATGTATGTCATTCGTAGTTTTTCTTCATATATTATTTTGTTTTCATCGCGAAGAAACGTAAAGTTCAAGCTACAAACAATATTTTAGATAAGGAAAAGCCTGTATAATATTAAAACCGTTCTATTGGGTAACATTACCACGGAAAGTAATCGACGATAGAATTGAGATGGAAGAAATAATGAGAGGGAAAACCCGAGCAAGGATAGCTCCGCGGTATCCTTAAGTAATGCTGAAGTTAGAGTTGTAAGTGCACCAAATAATACTGCATCTCGAACATATAAACTCCGCTATCACAACGATGGTCGTTTTGCATACACATGACAGTAAAATGCTCATGGCAGTAAAATAACCGTGGCTAACTTCGTACATGTATACCTAGTTATCGAAATTTACCTTGAGACCTTTCATCGGTTGCTCAACATGTCGTCGAATCTTCTACAGTCCATTTAAAATTATATTGACGAAGGTGTTCACAGCAGTTGAACGGTATCAACTCTTATCACGTTACTTACTCCACCCAGAGATGATATTTTGATGTATCTGAATAGCTTAAGTTACATATGAATTAATTCCTACTAGATAGAAGCAATGAACTCTACAGTAGACAGTGAAGATTGTGCTCGGGGACGAGTAATGAGATAAGGCAGGTATTGCGGTGCTCTTATTGCGATATCAGTCTTCTTTTGTAATTTGCTTCCTCCAACGGTAAGTCATATCGAATGATGCTCAAATGAGTCCGGGGTCCATGAAGCTTAGAGTTGCCTGACATTCGTCTTTCAGGATAAGGGAAAACCCCGGAAAATCCAGATAACTCACCCTAACCGAGATTCGAACTTGGGACCTCTTGAACGTGAAGGAGACACGCTACCAACTACGCTACCGAGGCGGGCGATATCTGTCTAATTTAAATGTTGACTACATACTCGTACCCCATGACCATTGTGGGGCAAACAGGCGATAAGTTTGTGGACATGTAAATTGACGAATGCACCATTTCATTAGCCAAAATTGGTCTACTTAGGAACAAACCTACTAGAAAAGAAGACGAAGAGGCAGAAACCAGTTTTCTCCTTAACAATTAAACGACTGGTTTCGATACAATAGAATATCCGATACAAGGACGATCATGCAAGTGTACCAAAAGCAGTAAAGAATCAAAGGCTGCAATTGTAATGTGATAATTAAGTCGAGTAATCTTCGGAACAGATGACTGGCCGTGTACCTTTTCCACCCGCTGTTGAACAAAGTTCTTGACTTCCTTTAAGAAAAATGACACAGCTCTGTAATAAAGTATTCCAGGTTTGCTTTTTGTGGTTTCGTGAAATCTATTGAGAAGGGGTGTTTATGTTATTTTAACTTTATTTTGTAAATATGGCTACAGCTGTTTATCATTTAAATATAAACCAAGTAAATATCATGCAAAATATATCAAAGTTATTTTAATTTGCATATGGTTTTACTATTATTGCTCGTCATATATTTGACTCTTCTTCTCTTGGGATAGGAGACAGTCCTGTTCATTTTCGGTCTTCTATCCCGTAGGTCATTTTTAGGCGTCGGATTAGGGAGCCACAACTATGGATCGGAGAGACAAATCTAGGGGTGGATGAATATATTTAATTTAGAATGAAATAATAGTTTATATTTCCTTGGTGTGTGTATGTATGATTTCGCTATTTTCGTTGTTAGGATTACATGTATCATTTTCCAAAACAAAATATATTCATATTCCTCACAAATATTCATGTCACCAACCCAATCAATTTTAACAGTGTTACCATGCATTATACGTATAATAACACAATTTGGGGCTATACAGTTCTGGTTTTAACGGAAGTAACCATGCTGCCGCTCGCCCGCAGTAATGTTATACTTTTCAAATGCACCGTCCTCAAAACTCGATGATATAAATTTCAAATTTTATCACCAATTTGTATATTTATGTATTACAAATAAGAAGTACTTTTTAGGAAAATTGAGTTGTTGCCGTGGATAATTTTTAAATAATATAATTCTTCTCAAGAAAATATTTTAATAAATTGTTTCTATATTCAAAGCCATTCTATTTCCAAAAATTGCTAATTATGTCTGTAGCTCTTCATCGTGAAAAAAACCATTGTAAAAATGTTATTTCATGTTTAATAGCGTGAAAATATTGTGCTCTATAAGTTACCACCGTGAAACCGAGAAACCGAAAAAAAGGGCATAAAAGTTTACAACTGACCTGTTAGCATGTAAATTATTAAATTTAGTAAACTATGGAATTTGGGACATACACCCAATACCCTACATGGAGAGAGAGGAGGAGGACGAGGAGAGAAAGAGAGAGGAGTGGAGCAGAGAGAGAGCGATAATAACAATCCGCTATTAATAAATAATATAGTTTTAATAACCCATAGCGCGAGAGCACGTAGAGGGTCAGGGCCTGCCCACCCGACTGCTGGCCTCACGTCCACCTACGCAAGGTAGAGGTGGGTGATCATCCAACCGATTCGGGAAGGAGATGTCAGCATCTCGGCACCTCAAGCCGGAAAGTTGGCTTTCATGACCAGGGTGGCTTACCTATGGCGAGCTCCTCAGTCTCCTCACGATGCTGAGTGGCCACCGGTCCTATGCCTGGGATTAAAATCCGCAAACCCAGTGGTGAGATCGATCCCAGGTGGCATTCCGTGACTGGGAATCAAAGCATGATACCTTAGCCCACTACGCCACTGAGCTGGACATTAATGCAATAAAACCATCGCAAATGTACGCTTAAAAAAATATATAATTAAAGCTGTATTTAAATGATACGGATGGTGTGTAATTCATTTCCAAAGTAAATTCTATAAACTCAATAACTACTTTTCAGTAAAAGCGTACAAAATTCAGCTTATTCTTTTAGTGATACATGCAGCGTGACCTATAAATAAAGCAAAAAGGGAAATGTCCTGATGAAAAGTTTTGAAGTTAATGATATGCATGCAGCTGGTAACGAAGCAGAGGAAGCACGGCAGGATCATGTTAATCACATTAATCCTATTTAATAATTAATTTGTTGGTTTACAAATGTTACAGAACGCGTGCTTTTGACTCTTGTTGCACACGGTATTAATTACGTCTGACGATGGGACACAGAAAGCGGGCCATATTCAGATACGTTGACATATGGTGTGATAGATACTCCACCGACTATCACATCAATAACAGACAGCTTGCCTCGTTCTAGTCAAGATAACATCCATGTTATAAATTATATGTATGATTTTGACTACAGTGGCTTTGTTTCCTACTTGAATTTATGTTATACGGTGTAAAGGTATAACATCAAGTCACTGTACTTGAAGAAGTAATCTCCTGTATTAATTTTTCGCCCTCTATTTTGCATTGCTTTAGCTGCATTGTCATTTTGCGATGGATCTTTTTGTTAGGAGATACCTCGCTGGTTGGTGTGTAGCGGACTGTTAGCTTTCTTTGTCTCATCCCTGTACCATACCATCTTTCTCGTTACGTCAAGGAGGCCTTAATGCTAGGCAACTGACGGGCAGCTTCGACACGTTTCTACAGATACCTTACTACTAAGTAAATACATTTCTACTTGTACATAAGGTGGTTGTCAGTTTGCAGTCTAGTAACTGCCATTTGCTTTTCGTGTTTACTATTATTATATTGTTGAAGGTTTAACGCGGATCTTTGGGTCATCGTATTAAATATTTAATCCAGTATTTTCCTTGGCGACTGAGAGAAACGACAATAAACACAAATCAGAATGTTTGGCCCATGGAATTTGAACCGGGACATCCCAGATTGCGTTTCATTCATAGAGTAACACCTCAGACTTCCCGTTCGCTGCATTGCTCTTATGATCCTATGGAACGTAAAAATTAGTCTGCAAATCTTTGAGTCTCTAGATGCAACATTGTGTATAACTATTTATCATATATAGAGCTGCGGGGATACTTTTCCAAACTGCATAAATAATTTTGTTTCATTTGAATATGTGTACTGATAAACCTAAATAAAAGCTTTATATGAATTCAGCGCTGAATTCCATTATCTTCTACAAGCCCAACAATAGCTATCACTGTGGTGCTTCCAGTTGTGAGATTTGTTTTCTCCGGGAAAATGTTCCATTCAGGATGAACCTTTGCACCATTGATACCTTCACTCTCAATGAAAAATCATACGTATGAGATGAACAAATAGCAATTAGCCATAGTAATAGTGCAGTCATTAGCGTGCTCGATGGTCAACCTGGTGGTGGTAGGTTCACATCTCGCACAAGCGTTTAAACATTTTTTGCAGACAGAAGAATGGGGTTTGATAGGGAGCGAACCCAATTTTAATTTAATACGTTTCTTTCAAAGCTTTAGAATATTTTATGGAAGTGCTCACACGGAATATTAGAAAAAGGTATAGCCTAGATTTTCTGCAAGGTGTAGCGACTCAGGGAAACTTAAATTATGTAGGATACAGGCTTTATTAACTTTAACTTATTGTAAACAACCATAAACAGACAGGAAACGTACCATATTAAGGAGGTCATTTAACAATTACCTCTGGAAGCTCCGAAATTGTTTCGGTTGAATTCTTTAATAGCATTTAGTACATACATTACATTACATACATACCTACATACACACACATATATACACGGTAGGTGCGGTAAAAATATTCAGATTATGTACAATATGCGGTTAAAATGTAATAAAATCATTTTGATGATAGTAACGAGGAGTGCATAAGCTATGTTACTACGCTACATGCGTCAATATGAAATGTTAGTGGTCTCTTATTCTAGAACCTCTTTGAACATCCTTGTGCAGTACTAGTCACTGTTACTAGGTGTATCTGAGAGATCGTCTACTATATGGTACACATTGGAAATATAATGCACACTTAAATGAACTGGTTTAAGCTGAACCAGTCGCTAAGGTGAAAGAGTTGGTTGTCTGCATTACAGCAGTCAGAGATGAGATTGGCAAAATACCAGGAATGCTCAATAGAGTTGAGGAATCATTTCTGGGCTGATTTGACATATGCATTAATCTAAGAGGAAGCCATTTTGAACAATTCGTTGAAACCTGCGCCTACTCATAATTTGCTTACTTACTTTGTTTTGCCTATACGAATGCCATTATTGAATTATATTGTTAATATCAGTGCAAATTACATCGGACATTATTTAGTCTCATTTAGTCTCATCCAGCCTCATTATTCAGTCTCTCTCTTATCAATTGTTTACTTATACATTTTTGTAACTTAGTTGAGCTAAGCCAGTTCATTTAAGTTGGGATTACTTTTCAGAGTGTACCTACCATGGTAGCTCGTCTTGTTCAGTGTAAAGAGTACAGTAAACAAAGAGTGCGTCATGGCTAGATTCCCATGTGTACCAGTCAGTATTAATTAGTTGAGACATTATTTAGTCTCATTTAGTCTCATCCAGCCTCATTATTCAGTCTCTCTCTTATCAATTGTTTACTTATACATTTTTATAACTTAGTTGACCTAAGCCAGTTCATTTAAGTTGGGATTACTTTTCAGAGTGTACCTACCATTTTAGTCATGGAAGTGTAAATGATAGTTAAAAGAATTTTAAATAAATATCTTAAGCATTGTTTAATTGAAAAATTATAGCACAATAAATGCTTCCATTAAATCAAATTTGTAAGCAATGAATGAAAGAACAGAGAGCACCAAAAGTACTCCGTGGATATTTGAACCAGAAATTTTAGTGCATGTTCACTTTGGTCGGTTTCACAAAACAGCCATTACATTAAAACACACAAGCTCTGAATTCCTGCCCTTATTTTCTCATCATACCGCACAGTTGAAATGAACGTGTTGATTGGCATGCATATGCTCCAGCAATGTTGAGATAAAACTCTGTAATTTGTACTCGTAGAACTATGCTTTTCTATCTCAAAATGAAACCCCGTTCGTATATACGGTGAACTTTTGTATGGATAAGTAGTTATAGTTATGTGTGCGTATTGTTTTGTATGTGTCTTTATGGATACATATTCAGTGTCTCTTAAAAGTACTTGGTTTCCCCAAAGCTGCACGGCAAGATATATATATATATATTAACTTCAATGAACTCAATGGGTTCAGATCTTATCTTTCAATGAATCAGTTTATTTAAGCTTCCAAGTTCTTTATTAAATTATTTAATGATCTGGAGATTTGATATAGTGAATCTTACCCTGTATCTCTTACAGTTGCAATTCTGTATAGTTCCGAATATTCCCAATAAAGTAGATTCCAATAATCTGCCAATATTCATACAAAATGGTGGGAAACATCGATGGAACTGAATTCATCTATGCAGGTTGCAGTGCAAGAAATATGCTCTTCCGTTGTAACCTATAGCTTCTACACATTTTCCAATTCTAGGGCCTTTATTTTATCTTTTTTAAATGTAATAAGTTGTAAAAATCCAGAGCGGCCATACATAAATGCTTTGTGAGAAATAGTTTCCATCTTTTAAAACCACTGCATAATATGAGAAGTTTAAAGTAATATTTTGTTATATTTATATAATAAGTCCACTTCAGTATTAAAATAAATCAATTAGTACAAGTCAACGTAGCTAAGGCAAACAGAAAAAAACTGTTGTATTAGCTACAGTACATATCGTACCAGGGCTAGCCAACCCGACTCCTGTCCTCACGCCCACATACGCAAGGTAAAGGTGGTCGATCATCCAACCGATATGAGGAGCAGATGTGGTCAGCAACTCGACATCCCCAGCCGAAAAGTTGGCTTTTTTTAACCAGGGTCGCTTGCCTGCCGCAAGGTACCCAATTTTCTCAAGATGCTGAGTGAGCACCGCTCGTATACCCGGAATTTAAAATCCGCACCCCAGAGGTTGGAATCGAACCGGGTTGCATTCCGTGGCAGGGAACCAAGATATGATGTCGTAGCCTATTACGCCACGGCACAGGACTAAGGCAAATAGACATGCCAATAAGTAAGAAATTCATTAACTCAAGGCATTCTTATAGCTCATCAGTAGTAAACGCAGCAAACGCACAAGTGGAACCATTTTCTAATTTAGCAAGTCAACCGAAAAAAATTGTGTTGTACAGGAGAATGAGAAGCTTTAAATTTCTACCGTAATGTAGGAACTTCGGTGGGGAGTTATGATATATAGATAGAATAGCCTGTGCTTCCAAAAGTCGTGTCTTTTCCTGCCCCGAAATTTTACAAAATACTTCCACTGTGATATACAATCAGCAGTCCGTAGCACCTACAGACCACGCTTGTGTGACACATACGGATGATTCCGCGCATAACATTTCTCCACCTCGCGGCTTCTAACTCTTCTCATTGTTTATACGGAAACATACTTTAAGGATATGTATGACTGAAATTTCATGAAAATCGTGAAAATAACGACTTTTTTTATTTTAATTCTATAAAATAATTTAGACATTCCCGAATGTGAAAAATGCATAATTTGCCTCCGAACGCCATTTTAAATGCTTATTTAAATGTCGGTGGCCTTTAAACTCTGTCAGAGACGCGCCCTCTTTTGCCTACATCCACATTCTTTGTCTGTTTTCCGTTCTTAAATTTTCAATTCAAGAAAAGAAAAATAAGGCTTTCAGACAAAATAGTTCCTAAAATGTTGCCAATATATCAGAGGCTGGCTTCTACAACATTACTAGAGAGGTGCAAAACAGGAAAAACACAGAATGCCAATGAATCTTTGCATCATGTCATATGGAATAAGCGGCCAAAGGAAGTTTTCATATCAAAGCAAAAATTGGATCTTGCTGTTATTAAAAGCATCAGTGAGTTTAACATGGGTAGTCTTAAGTCAATGGAGCTGCAGCGAAATATCAGAGGTGAAAGTGTAGTAGACTCAGCAAGGAAAACTTCAGTGCAGCGAGATCAGACTCGTATCCTGCAAAGCAAGAAGCGAAGTTGTACAGAAGAAAAGCAACATCTAAAGAAGAAAAAGTGGAAAAAGCAGCAACAGAGGAGAGGAAAAAGAAATCTGAGGGACCAACCTATCAGCCTGGTGGATTTTAATGTGAGTTATGCATTCAAATCTTTAATCGCTGTTTTCTCAATGTTCATATTTTCAGCATTTTTCTTCCTGTAAAATGCTCCTTGCGATGCAGTTTTTGTACTACATTCATGAAATTTCCTACACAGCTTCAGAATATAATGAGGAATGGAAATTGCCCTAGGTTTTATTGTGAAATGTATATAAGCATATATTTTTAATTTTCAAACACAAAACTTACAGTTTTTTAGACAGAAAAAGAATATTTGTAAATTAAAAAATTTTTGTGACCTAAACTAAAGGAGACACAAAAAAAACCCAGAGAAATTTCAAAAAGTATGTGTATTATGAACATAGGGTTAAAATATTAGACCAAAATTCAAAATATTTTGTCGCAAGGGACTTTTTTAGTGACGTAACAAAAAAACATACAAAATTTATCATAATTTCTAAACTACTGGAGCAAAATGGTTTAAATTTAGGTTGTAACATGTCTACATTATACTACACCTATGGTGTAAATTTGAAAAAGCTAGCATTATTAGTTCATAATTTGAAAATTTCAGTCATACATACCCTTAAATGTAAAGTTAGCAGATATAATACTTTGGCAGTTAACCCTTTCATGTACTCTGATTCAGGAAACAATTGAATTCTTCATTCGCAAACAATCAGAAACCCAGTTATTAGCTTCCAATAAATATATTAGCCACGTTAACTGATGATTATTCTGAAACTGACCCATAAGCACACGCTGAAAATAGGATGCCATAGTACAAAATTGTAGCAATTGGCAGTAGATTCATAGCTGACCGAGATACTGGACATGGCATCGATAAATGCCACACAGAGAATTTCGCTATGAAGTCGAAATGTTACATTGGTCAAAAATACATGACGCTTATAGTATTAAAGTAGCAAATATTTCTGTAAAAAGTTTTGAATATCAAATTTATGCGTTAGGTACATTCACATGGCTTTCGCTATCCATTCATAAGGGAACTGTTCTTTAAAAAGCGTATTCTTCTATATACTTTCCGTTAATGAGATAAATTGCATGGGCATTTTTACTATATTTTTCTTGTAGATATGAGAGCAACAGGGGAATATTGTAGGCTTAAAAGCGAACATTTAATCATTTAAGTGCAAGTCGCTCTGTAATGTCTCTAAACTTCCGTTCTATTTCCATAATTCACAGGGAAAAATAAAAAAGAAGTAATGATTTCTCATTTGGAAAACGGCATACGTTTTTGAAATTATAAAGCGATGAAAAGTAAGGCTTGTCTCCACATAAAACGCTTATCTCCAAAAAAGTTATTCTATATGAATTGGGTGCTCTAACAACATCTTCATTTTTGTATAGGCAGATTTTGTTTATATCTTGCACTTCCCAGTTATTCAACAGAGCGGTATGGCTCAGGCGGTTTCGTCTGTGGCCTGTATTCGAGAGGCCCGTGTTCGATTCCAGTGGCCTACCTACCTGACCCATGGTTTAGGGGCTTTTGCCGAGTCGCTAGGCGAATGCTGGGTAGCATTCATTCCCTGAATTTGCTTACCCTCCATTTCACCTCCATTATCATTTCACACCATCTCTCATCTGTAGGTTTCTTTCAGGGTAGATATGTCGGCGGGAGTCTCGGCGGTGCACGGCGGAATGATATGCTCTGAGTGAACACTTTATCCTCCTGAAGGACGGACTCCGATCTCAGAGCCGGTCTATTGGGCCGATTCAGGAACGTGGCTGGCGGGATGTCAGTTGTGCAAGCTTTCTTAGAGTTTTCCTTGCTCTGGGGTTGCAGCCTCCGGTCTCCGAACCGGCTTCGTGACTTTCTCGGGGGCCAATGTAGGTGAGATGACGATTTTCCTGGACCGCCGGGGAGTTTCTATCTAATAAAGTGTAGGGATCCCGCCCTCTGTACCGTAATGACTCCAGGGGGTGGGCTGCCCTCTGTCTCCTCTGACTTCATCCTCTCCCCCGGGAGTACCCCAATTGGGGCATAAGTACAACAGACCAGTGTGGTCGAGGTGCCGAATCCCCTCCAAACAATCCAATCCAATCCAATCTAGTTACTCAAGTCATTCAAGATAGACACGGCTTCAGAGAATTTCTAGAAAATTCAAAGTAGGTATACATTTAATTTGCCATTAAACATCTTAAATATAATATGAATTTGGTTAGAGCCATTTTTGAGATAATGTTTGTGCCGCAACCTTGCAACACGCTGTTCCAACACATGCGGAACCTGTGATAAACAATCTTTAAACCTATTTTTGTATACAGTGCAATTACATTCTCTACATACTGTGTAAGCGGCAGAGAGAGTTAAACAAAATCGGTGGATGATCCTTGTAGCATGTTAGCTGAACATCGTAATGGAGCAACGTTAGGAAACAAACAAAATGGTTATGCTTGGAAAACACGAGCTTTTCGTGTGAGCTGTTATTGGATTACCAGCTTCTTCCCCTGAGTTGGCGACAGCTCAGAACAAAATTTGTTGAACGCCAAATCCCGTCAAAGTCAACGATATTCGATTTGGCAGAAATATTGGAACTTCGTGTCGCAAGGTGTTGTTGGTTAGCAGACAGCACCTTGTCAACAAATCTGACCTTAGTGAAAATTTAAACATATAAAGGTAGCCAGGTTTTAACAGGAATTGTATATGGAGATTTCTAAATCTCATTTTAGTTGCTACTCTTTATAAAAATAAATTTGGTGTACAAATTATTAGAGCTTTTAAATAAATAGTTCCTCTCCAGCAAGTAATATAATTATTAATCTAAACTTTCGATTATTTAATTTAAACTTTCAGATCTATTCAGTTGAAATTTCAATACAAAAATCATAGCTTCAATTATATTTAACCCTTAAATGTATTAATTATTTTGCTACTTATGCCACTCTTGCTGTATTTTATCAACCGGTTTTCATACCGCATTCTGTGGTGCCTCAATGCAATCGATTGGAATAACCATGCTCGCTAATCCACCCATTCAAAGCTAAACGTTATGAGTTCGAATCTCGGCATATGCAGTCAAGTGTGTCTGTGGTAAAGGACGGGGAGGGCCCAAGTAAACTAATCGGTGTGGTGGCACGTATGGATGTTGAAGGAGATGTAAATTAAATATATACTTTTAAGGGATATTAATTCCTATATTGTTTTTAATTTTGGTATCATTTGACTGCAGTTGCTTGGAGTTTGCCATTTTATACTAAGACACTACAGTGTAATTGCAAAAATAATACAATATTTACAATTTAAAAGGCTCAAAACTTCCGTGTGTAACTGAAAAAATCCAGTAAAATTCTCTGATAACAAAAAAACTACACTAAAGCATTTCTTAAGCTGAACACAGCCTGATGTTGCATATCTGCTACACCATGCATTTAAGGGTCAAACTTGTTTCAATAAATATATTTTGTTAAGTTTTTGCAATTTCGGAAGAATTACTTCACACGATGCAATGATATTTTGTAAAAAAATAAACCCTTTAATACCATACTATTAAATTTAATCATTCTAATGGTTCACGAAACAAATATTGAACATAATATTTCCAGGCTTGTTAATATTTAGAAAATATGTACATTCTTATTTAATAATATCAACACTAGGAGTGTTAACCAAAATTTATCTCAAAGTTTTTATCCTGTTATTAACAAGGAGAGATCAATATCGCATTTATTTATACTAGAAAGACATCCCGTTTAACAATTTAAAAATGAGAACATGGCGTGAACACAGGTTTTATAACTATAACGCTAAAATAACACTTTCTGACTTCAGGCCACTTAAAAAGTATTTAGTGCACATCCAGCATTCAGTGCACAGCTAAAAATGTACAGAGAGATGATATAGGGGTTTGTATGGTTTAATAGTATCAAATTAATCCTTTATGAATATTGACAATTTTGGGCATTTTACACGGGTGAGTTATCCTTAACTTGAAGAGAAAAACACTGTGAGAGATACTACGCAAATTACAAGTGTTCAATACGAGATCCATTTGTGATGCGGTGTACGCTCATGAGGTAGATCATTTTAATATCTGGTGTAGCTGATTCCTTTCAAACTCAGGTAGGTATGGAGGTGGCATTGCTTCCTATCTGTTGCAATTGCTAGTTCTCAACCCCCCGACTGCGAATCATGCCGTTCCAATCTCTCCATTTTCTCAGCTGACACATACGGTCTTCCGGTACACTTTCCTTTACAGAGACGCCCTCTCGTTTGAATCTAATTGTACCACCTATGAATGTTGTTATCAAAAGGGAAGTTAACACTGAACATTGCCTATACGCCCGCTGAAATGTCACTATTGAGTTATGTTTCGCGGATTCCAATCCTTTTTTCACGGTCAATGGCAAGCTTTATTTCGTTTCCAGACCTATAAAAAAGAAAAGAGAACCTGGCTGGCCCGTAGCTCAGTCCGTAGGACATCTGCCTGCTATGCAAGGGGTCCCGGGTTCGATTCCTGGCTGGAGATGGAGATTTTTCTCCAACCAAGATAATTACTCATCTTCCCCAGAGTCTGGAAGTATGAATGACAGAGTGAATGAATGCGTGATCTAAGGCCGCCGATATGACCACTGCAATTAAAGGCGCGTATAAATTGAAAAGAAAAAGAAATTTTTGCAAGTATATGTGCAAAAATACTTTTGTTGCATATTTACTTGAAGCAAAAATGGGAATAGGGGAATGCAGTAAGCAGCAAACGTTGGATCCTGAGCTGGTTGCTAAATGAATTTCATTCTGTTTGCATGACTAGGAGCGGGAAAAGAAACAGCAACGACTTATTTGAGAAAATCATGAGATATTGGAAAATCAAACTAATAAGGACTACCTCGGAAATGCTTAACTCTGTAAAAATGTGTTATGGATAAACTTTGTAATTTAATAAGATCTACGTTTTAAGTGCAGTAATATTTTGTACATTTCTTGCGGTTTATCAGTTAGGTAAATGTCATTCTGTATGAAGCGGTTTCCAGGTGCTATTCTCAAATAAATTCAGATCTGCATTTCATTCGTCGTGAAAAATGTCTTATACACGATATATTTACCAAAATCGTTAGAACTTATTATTATTTTTTTTATAAAATCGGGATTTTCGAAATACTTTCCTTACAAAGGGTAGCTATGCGTGGAGGGGGTCCTTTCTCTTTGTTTCTGCTTTTAATGACTGCCGAATTCTTGTAAGAGGCTAAACGTAAATATCAAGTATGGCAGATAGAGTCAACATGAAAAATTTAATGCCAATAACCAGGGAAATATATGAGTCAAATTAAGAGTTTGGTGTCGTAAGGGCAGTTTGGCCATGGTGGTTCAATGGGTTGGAGCGACTGGACGGAAAACGGGAGATCCGTGGTTCGAGTCCCGGCCGTGGCATTGAATATTGACTCTATCTATCAAAAACCTTAGTCTATGTACGGCTAGAGTGAATAAATTATTAAGTTCCATCAATTAACTAAAATATCAAGTATGGCGTTTACCGAAGCTTTCGATTTGGAGTTGTGCTCTTTACACACACGTACGAGAGCCTGCGTGCGGTTTTTTAATGCTTGATTTTTTTTATTATTATTCAGAGGGTATCAGAATGAGTATTCGGTGAAATCTAGATATCAAATTTTGAGTGAATTTAATACTTTGCATACCTACTAAGCATGTAAGTATAAGAGAGTCTAAAATTATAAGTTTAAAACTCCAAAAAAGAATAGTATGTATCCTGTATATCCTCAGCGAAAAGCTCTACAGGCTGTTTTCATACATCCGTTTCATTGGTGGCTCAGAACAAGATTAAATAATGGAATTGGTACAATGGTCATATAGGTAAAAATTGAAGTAATTTCTGTGCATTATCTTGAGACATTACAAGAAATGGGAGCATTTATTACCGAAAATTACCGCAAAAACGGATACAAATTAGTTGAGTTTAATAATTTTAATAATATGTCATTATAGCATGTTATACAGCAAATTTAAATTAGTGTTATTAGCTTAAAAGTAATAAACATCCTGGTAATATATAAACATTGTCAGTCATAATATTTGTAGGCTTTTGTAACAAATACTATTGGAAAGGTGTATACAGCATGTATAAAAGCTGTGGAAAATACTTACAGCTTCTTAAATGTTAATTTGATTTCAAAATTCTAAGTTACATTCGAAATCTTATTTTGTTTTTAAAAATTAAAATGTAAGTAAGTGTACGTAAGTGATGTTCCATACCTTTTACACATAATTTTATCTAAGTATTTACAGTTAAAAATAAGGGAGCGCCGGGGTTTCATTCGCGGCTCCCGTGCTAAGGGTCCCGAGCTCGATTCCCGACTCTGGGGTTGGCGATTTTAAGTCGGCCCTATCCACGCCTTCACATCTGTCTGGCACACGTGAATCGTCCCCTATGCGCAACATGGTTCGGAGTTCACGGTATAAGCTGTAGGTCCTCTCGCCTCAACATCATCTGCACTTACACCCTACCATTGGAGGTAATGGACACCGCCCTCTGGGTGCCTCCATCTGAGAAATGGGTTCAGACATCACCTGGTGGGGCGAGGCTACCCCGAAGGCCAAAGCGGCCACATGGGGTGTGTTGGCAACCAACCAAGAGCTAAAAATAATATATACTCCAACAGGAATGGGGGGCAGTATGAATATTTTTTTTTTTTTTTGAAAAAAAAAAATAGAAAAGAGGAAACTATAATCGGCAGCGTGGATCACATCATCCTAATAATTTTGCTCCGTTATTCTCCAGTTTACACATATACGCTTGCCTCACAATGGGCCTTTTCTTGCAATTAGGTAGCAAATGTTTAAGGACTTAAACGGTACACCCCCAAAGTATTACCTTTTAGAAAATATCGTATACATGGCATAGATAATTATAGAAATAGACCTTTCTCTCTTGTTTCGGGAAGCTTCTTTAGTTGTCTCTCTAAGGAATCACATTTTTTCGGCTATGTTTATTTCATTTCGGCCTCACTGCTATGGACATAGCTACTAGATTACAACCGCATTTCGAAAATGGTCACATTTTTAAAGCAGAAATGTGCATATCCATAATTTCTTAATATATTCGCTAAAAATAGTAATAATAATATAAAATGGTATATTTTCCATAATCCTCATAGTTACAGGTACCCAACAAGCCGTTGGACCAAGAGTAATCGTTGACTATGTACGTAAGCAGGTATACTGAATAAGCTAAGCTATTCCAAAATTATAAGGCAGTTTAAACATCCATCGTGATTCCCCACACACTTTTGCAAGTGTTCACGAAATACAACGCAGCATACGTAATATTTGAAGAACACATATTTGCTTAAAAGAAATGTAAATTTATACTAATTACATGAATATGCTGAATAACGCTAATTCTCTAAAGAAAGCTATGTAATATAAATTGCATATTATAAAGGACTCTAATTTTTTCTTCTATATACTTTGTCTCTAATGGTGCTCTAGCTACAATGAGAATCAAGAGGGTTAACAGCAAATTTCAGTGTTTAAATTTCTTTATAATACCGGTATCTCCAGCATGGGACATTTAAATCTTAAAAAGCTTTAAAAATTGTACATACTATAATTCCATTGATTTTTCTGCCCACTACCTTTTAGATTTATATAGTTTCTACAAAATATTAAAAAAACTTATCTTTTTATGTAATTCATGTTATCGAGATAAACCTTTGCAAACCAATTTCATTTCAGTTTTCATTATACATACAAAGGAGATAGAAGAAACTGAATCAAAAGTAAGATGTTTAAGAGCGAGTGGCTATATCCTGGCTTTGAAAATGTATATTGTTCCCATGACGTCGACAGAAACATTTGTTTAGCCACATTATTTAAAATTCACAAAATGACATTGTAAAATTGAAAACTACAGTAATCAATAACCTGGAAATAATACAGAGATACCACAGAAGTTTATTTGAAATAATTAGTTTTTTTTAAAAATCATGAAGAATTGATTGTGTTTTAGGTGTTTAAACTTGTTCTGTGTTTAAACTTAAGCGGTTACAGAAAATTATAAAAAAGTTCCTTTCAAATAACAGTCTATTCTTGGAAATTGAATATATCACTTTATTTTTCATGCAAGTATCTCTTGCATATACTGTTTTAAACAAAATATTTAGAATCCTTTTTGAAATATTTTGAAAAACAATTCATAAAAGAGAGTAGTTTGGTGCGGGATATAACCTTAAAAAAGCTTATTGTTAAAAATTTTGTAGAACTGAAATTAAACATAAAAAGATTCATGTTTATCCAATTTTTGTTATACATATGTGTTATTCTTTCTCTCTGTATCTCTCTATCTATCTCAAGTTGGGCGTACTTTGTTGCAAAAATGTTTTGTTTGGATTTGGGTAGTACCAAAGGAGTATTTAATTCCAGTATAGAATTTTTGGATGGAATGCAATACTTTGTCCACTGCGAGGGAAAATAAAAATAAACATATGGTATTAATAAAATAAGAACAAATGTTTAATATATAAATGGTTATTTGATGTGTGAAAGTCTTCCTTGTGTTTTCTTGAAAGGTGTTGATTCGAAGCACCAAAATTATTTTCCACAGAACTTTTATCCTTGAATATCCTCATTCCTTTACAAGACAAATTCTTGTGGCTTTTTTGTGGTAATTTACGTCCTCCAACGAAAAGTCATATCGGACGATGAACGAAATGGGTGATAAGATGTTCAAATGAACCCGGAGTTCACAGAGCTTAGAGTTACCCGACATTCGTCTTTAAGGATAAGGGAAAACACCGGAAAAAGCTTTATTCAGGTAACTCACCCTGATCGAGATTTGAACTCGAGACCTCTTGAAAGTAAGGCAGACACGCTACCATCTACGCTACCAAAGTGGGCTTGTAGCTCTATATTCTTTTGTTATATATGAAATAATATAAAATAGCTAGATATAGGATTCTTTATGAATAATTTGTAATGCACATAAGAAATAACGTGTGGATAGATACGATGTTACCCATTATTTACATTATTTTGAGTTGCAGTCAAGTTTGATTTTATTGGTACATTGATGCTATTGTTTATAGGTTCATTTCAACTGAAAATTTTCGGGATAATCTAGTAATAATACATAATTATATTTCTACAACATATATGTAATTTAATCATAGCCAAACTTACGCTATTCTGCCAGGTCTAGAGTTGTAAACTTCTTATCAGTATACACCTTAAGATGTTGAAATTAGATTACTGACTTAAACTGGACTATGCAGGCGAGAAAAATCAATAGAACAGCTTAATTCCATCAAGTTAGGTTGCCAATGCTAATGTAACTCCCGGGGCGAGAAAAGGGTGGGGGCAAGAGATTAGCATCTCCTTTTAAGATAATAGGGTCACCCTCAGATGTCGACATTACATTCTTCCTCCCCTGTTTTAAGTTTACAGAATGTGTGCTGTAGATCATACCATCTCCTTTTACAACTAGCACAGAACCATTACCAACTAAATGGACTGGCTGTCTAATTCTAATTGTCCAGTTATAGCTCAATGAATCAAAGCTATAGTCGACCAATACATCCTCGTTCTAAACATAAAAATAATTTGCTCGTTAGATTAGTACAAAATATACAGTTTAGCATGATCCTATAGAAGGGTAGCCGTATTGAAGCCTACCATTACTACGTAACTGTGATGCGCGCCGTAGCCTATCTCGTTAGCCACGCTTGCAGCAACAGAGCGTGATTAAATACACGTAACCGACCTTTGCAAGAAAACTTCAATGTGTCCTGGAAAATAGGATTTTAAACTGTGAGTATTGTAGCATTTTTATTTTTTTATTCGCGAATTTATCTTAGAGTACAAAAAAAACCTGAACCAATTCGATCAAATTTCCTCACACAGATACTTAAGTCTTCTGAAAACTATGAATATCACGATTTCACAGAAAATATAATTTCAGATTTCCTGAAAATACTCAAAAAACACACACACAGATGAAAAATATTTTCAAAATATATCCTCACTTCAAATACTCTTTACGTGGCAAGATTTCCGTTATGTTTTATTTTCTCAAAATTTCAAACATTTAACTACTATGATTGAAGTATAATAAGTTTAGATAGTGGAATAATACAATGCATACTTTCAAATGCCCTGAGAAGCTGTATATTATGACAGAATTTCCGATAAATGTGAAATCAAAATAGATAAATGTAAATTAAAAATGGACAGTTATGGAGAATAATATGCATGCTTGCAGTACCATTATCACAGATTCTAAAAACTAATAATTCACTAAGTATTCATAACTGTCATAGGCGAGAGAGTCTTCATATGTTATGAAACGTAAGCGTCTTCCCGTGCATTTCATTTAGCATTACTCATTATGTTGAAACAATCAGCAAGACAGCCACTTGCATTAACTCACTTCCTGTTAGAGAAGTGCGTATGCTACTGTGACGTAGCCAATTAACAACAAAGTATGATAAGTAATTAATAATTCTTTAATTTTACATTTAAGGTTTATTATATTAGCTGCTTAGAGAAAAGAATAGTACAGGGTGGTTCCACATTCTCTCTGTAAGTCACTCTGGCTTGGAACAGCATGTCAATTACTACATTGATATATAACACACTCAATTCTGTTATTGGCACATGAATCAGCTATTCAGGATATTAATTACACTAATAATATATATCTAATGACAGAGTTGATAAAAAATTTCATGGCAATGATCGTTTGAAAAATTTATTTTTTCTCGTTTGAATTTCACAAATATTTTAAGTAGTACAGTTAAAAAATATTGCTGGACGTTCGTATGTTTCTACTGAACTCAAACACTCGAACTAGAGATAGAGGAAATAAAATAAATGAGATTATTAGCTGCGTACACTTAACTAACAAAACAAAAATGTAATTTCAATATCGACAAAATATGGGAACTAAAGGAATTAATTATAAAACTAACAATTTCATGATAAATTAGAAACAAAGAAAGGATTACAACGAACTTTTAACACTTATAAAGTTAATAAATACGCACACGCACGCACGAATACACACATAAATAATAAATCAATCAATAAACAAACAAATAAACAAACAAGCAAAAAAACGAACGAATGAATGAAGGAATAAATGAATGAATGAATGAATGAATGAATGAATGAATGAATGAATGAATGAATGAATGAATGAATGAATGAATGAAGGAAGGAATAAACGAATGAACGAACAAACAAACAAAGAAACAAACAAACAATCGAACGAACGAAGGAATGAACGAACAAATGAATGAATGAATGAATGAATAAATAAATAAATAAATAAATAAATAAATAAATAAATAAATAAATAAATAAATAAATAAATAAATAAATAAATAAATAAATAAATAAATAAATAAATAAATAAATAAATAAATAAATAAATAAATAAATAAATAAATAAATAAATAAATAAATAAATAAATAAATAAATAAATAAATAAATAAATAAATAAATAAATAAATAAATAAATAAATAAATAAATAAATAAATAAATAAATAAATAAATAAATAAATAAATAAATAAATAAATAAATAAATAAATAAATAAATAAATAAATAAATAAATAAATAAATAAATAAATAAATAAATAAATAAATAAATAAATAAATAAATAAATAAATAAATAAATAAATAAATAAATAAATAAATAAATAAATAAATAAATAAATAAATAAATAAATAAATAAATAAATAAATAAATAAATAAATAAATAAATAAATAAATAAATAAATAAATAAATAAATAAATAAATAAATAAATAAAT
>CM060950.1:371900205-371955205 GCA_030765055.1 Mantis religiosa
AATAATTTTAGCAGCTAAATTTTAAAACACCTCATTTTAATATGCATAAAGAATAAACAGTATTAAACATTTGCATTTTCTGGATTTTTGCTATATTTATTATTACATTCATTTTATTATTTTAACAACTGCCCCTATTTTAAACTTCTCATGTGTAATTTTATTTTATATGCAAAATAAAAAATTGATTCAGTTTAAAAATAATAATAAAATAAAAATCATGAAAACCAACAGTACGAGAATTACATCATTCTCTTTGTACACTTTAAAATTTAAAGCTGTTTCCTCCATTGATTTCTTTCCAAGGATGTGTTAAAGCAAGGTGAACAGTTCCTGGAGACATTGGAACCCTTTTAGTTACCTTCGTTGATATATTTTTAGATTATAACATGAAATGTTCTCATATTTTTGGTTTAATTTTTGGTGAGCTTCCTTATTTTAAACGTCTGGTGTTCTTATAAGTTGTTCTGAGATTTACTACTTTGTTTTATTTTGTGGCTGTTGCGAGCTGAAAAACTAAGAAAAATTGGGAAGCATTTCTAAACGCACTGATCGGAACCAAAAGTTCAGCCTTAATTCCTTTCACTAATGACTATTTTCGCTAAGTAATAAAAATACTAGTTTAGCTCTAACCCACTGTTTCAGTGACACACTTCCGTAATTTTAGGCAGGAACTCAAGACTAATAGAAAAATTACTTTCTGAGTACTACAAGAATCTCGAGATGTATTTAATGTAAAGTGCTCTAACGTTTCTGAAAAAGGATGCAGGTTTGCCGATAATTTAGCAAATAAATGCATATAATATGCTAATTTTTAACAAACTAATGTATTATTTAATCTTCCTAGGTAGCGATATGACCGCTGAGTTACGAGTATAAACTAATATATTTAAAAGCATTCATTTAATGAGCAATCATTTCTCAATAGTAGGTATGCAAATTCTACAGTTTCTTTCCTAATATTTAGCTATAGCCCAACTCACAGTTTCATCTGCGATATTGTGTTAAATCCTGTCTGCTTTCTTTATCATCCTCTCTCTCTCTTTCTCTCTCTCTCTCTCTCTCTCTCTCTCTCTCTCTCTCTCTCTCTCTCTTACTTATATTTCTCTGTGTACAACGAATATGTTGCCTTATGTTTTCAAAATAGGTAACATATGCAGTTTTTGTTGAAATATTAAAAAAAAAGTTAAAATTTAGCAACACATTCAGCAGTGACCAAACGTGTACCCATTCGTTAAGTTCATTATTCAAATGGGATTATAGATTTCTTCATAATATATAGGTATAGTGAGAAATAAAGTATATTCCATCGAGAAGCTCTGAATAACGAAATCCTTTAGAGCATTTTGTAACTTGTAGATACTCTCTGTCTCTCTCTCAATATAATTAAATTTTGGTGGGTACAACGGGAATAGGGAAATATAATCGGTTAAACCTTACAAGAGTATTTAGCTATGTGATGGTTTTAAAACTTCGTTCTCTTTACATGGCAAGGAGAACCAGAAAGACAAAGTGATAATTACTTTCCCTTTGAGAAAGGTGTATACTGAAAAATTAAAACGAAAAACTAAGTATATCTCTGATATGTCTATTTCATAAAAAATATATTTGCTACAAACTGTGGTCTTTTAGGACCTGAATATTTTGTATAGCAAATTTGCCTATCAGTCACGGTTGACAGCTATGGTAAAGCCATTCAGAATGAAGAGGACTTTAGAAGTGTAATATTCAAAAAATATTCACTTTTTGTTTGCAATAAACTGTCTTACATAGGTATATGGTATTTTAACAAAACCAATAGCATGCTTGTGCAAATCCATTTTGTTTAACTTGATGTAAAGTGTAGTTTCTGGTGGGGAGATTTCCTTGAAAACCGTTGTGTCTCATTTTTGGAAGAAGCTTAACTTATTTAGCTGATTGTTCAGTTTTCAGTCATACTCTTTTCCCTCCTCTCTCTCTCTCTCTCTCCCTCTCTCTCTCTCTCTCGCTCTCTCTCTCTCTTTCTCTCTCTGTCACCCGCAAGCATGATGGCAGAAGGTGTATAAAAATAAACGAAGGTGGTTAGAGAAAGTCATGTGTTTATACAAATCAGAATTTCATCCTACATTGCGTTTAACCCAACGCTTTTTTTTTTCTTTTTTGCCTTTCAGTAGCCCTTTATATCGGCCTTGTATTTAATTCCTTTACAATGTGAAACTTAGTTCAAAGAACTGATAACAACGTTGTTCCCGGAGTGGCAGTACAAAAAACCTGAGGGTTTGTTTATATCCATCTGTGTGGATGCAAAGCTTTGCTGCGTGCATTTGCCTTTTGTTCGCGGCAATCAACCAATTAACACGGTGATCCGTTATTAATAAAATAATTTTCCGAGTGGCAGAAAAAGTGGAAGGGAGATGATCAGTGGGTTGGCATCACTGGAGGCAGCTGTGGATATTATCGATTCGTTGGATATTTTGCTCGCAGCATTCGGCCGAATTTCTCACGCGTTCCCTCTCTCCTACGTCTCCTGCGTTAAAAATTAATTGCGCAATCCACTGCCAGAATCTGTTCCGGAAATAATTAGAAAAGTTCGCAAAAATAAACATACACATATACAGTTTTTCATTCCCAAAAGTAAATGCTAAATAAAGAAATTCTAATTTGCATTTATTAACAGTTCGTATCATATTGCTATTTTGTTACAACAAAATAGACAAAGTTATGTGTACACGCAGAATTATTTATATCAAATTGAAAGGTGGCAATACATATTATTTCTGCTGAGATTTTTATTTCGATACACTTAAGTTTATACGGTGTACAATGAATCCTATTCTTTAAAGTGTATTTGCAGATATAATGAATAGTTAAAATAAGTTTCTATACTTTTGTTTGATTAAATGAGAAAGTATTTTCGTTTAAATTTAAACATGATTTAAGCCAATAATATTTCATTACTAATCTTGAGTTATCTCTCGTTCAGAAATAATCAATGTGAGATACAAAAAACGTTACATTTAGCGAAGGGAAAATCAGCTGCAATTAATTTCTTTTTATAACGAGTGGTGGACGCCTCCAAGAATGAAAGAGTGGAATAAATCAACCAATAAATCATTCAATACATACACCAACGTACCAACACACATAATAAATAAATTAATAAATGAACGAATGAACGAACGAACGAGCGAACAAGCGAACAAGGGAACAAGCGAACAAACAAACAAACAAACAAACAAATAAATAAGTAAATAAATAAACAAATTAATTAATTAATTGACTAACTAATTAATTAATAGAGAGGAAGGGGAGAACGAGGGAAGGGAGAGGAGGGAGGGAGGGAGGGAAGGGATTGTTTGGATGGAAGAGGCAGGGAAGGAGGGATGGAGGAGGGAAGGAGGGAACGAAGGAGGGTGGAAAGGGAGGGTAGAGAAGAATAGGGAAGGGTAGGGTAGGGTAGGGATGGGAAGGGAAGGGAAGGGAAGGAAAGGGAAGGGAAGGGAAGGGAAGGGAAGGAAGGAAGGAAGGTAGGAACGAAGGAGGGAAGAATACCGAAGGTGTAGAAATCTCGGCTGATGCTTCTTAAACATGATTACTTAGGTCATTCAATAATTAGTGGAACATTTGAATTAACAAGAAATAAATCAATTTTGGAGCAGTCACATTATTGCAGTGCTTAGAAGTAATCTCCTCCAACATGAAGAATTCGCCTCCACACTCCATGGAAACGACGAATGCCTTTACAGCGCCTTGTTCTAATATTCGAACAGAGTTATCTTTTTTCTGCTATAATTGCCTGTCTGGTTCTAAAGTGAACTCCTTTAAGTGGTAATTTCATTTTGGCAAAAAGGTCGAAATCACATGGGCTTATATCTGGGGAGTATGGAGGATGCTCCAGAACTTCACAGTTCAATCTGTGAAGTAAATTAACAACAGCGGCAGACTTGTGAGAGCGAGCACCATGATGTAACACGATGTGATGAGAATTCAGGAGATTTTGACGTTTACGACGCCCAGCTAGTCGTAAATGGTGTTCCATAAAGTGACTGTAATATGTCCTATTCACAAGATTTCCTTGACAAACTCAATGGGTGATAAGAACGTCGTCAAAATCGTAAGAAACAATGAACCTGACTTTAAGTTGATCCTGTTCTTGTCGGTACTTTTTTGGCCGGGGTAAATCAATGTCCCGCCACTTATTTGTTTACCTCTTTAATTTAAGCACGCAGCCCAGGTTTCATCTATTGTTATGATACGTCGAAGAAAACGCTCGTCGTCACGTTCATAGCGTTCTAAGTGTAATCTCGCTGTTTACACTCTCTGCCACATTGTTTCGTCTGTAAGATTCTGTGAAATCCATCGAGCGCAGATTTTCCTCATCTTTAATTTCTTCGTATGGGGAGAATTGTATCAGGAGCAACACCAGCTTCCCTTGCTAGTTCAATACAAGTCCAACAACGATGTTATTCCAATAGTGCTCTAACAGCATTCACATGCACATCATTACTTACTAATTGCGGTCTGCCAGCTCCACGTTTCTGGTGAACGTCTTTCCTTCCTCTACGAAATGCATTCGCCCGGTTAGCCATGGTACGATATGGTAAAGTCTGTCTACCACAAGCTTCCAATAATTCTGTATGGCATTGTCGAGAATTGATACCTCTTGCAACCTGAATTTTAATACAGCATCTGTGTCCGTATTTACTAACCATATTTAGAGCACTAGAAATAACAGCCTGGAATTAACCTTATTAAAATGTCTTAATATATAAAATTATTTTTTATCACTCACAGCTAACAAACATTAGAAGCTCTTATTTTTCATTGTTATCAGCTTAAATGATTTACTGCTTATAGCGCCAAATCAACTAATTTTTGCCACTAATTTTTGAACGACCCATGTAATAGTGAATCATTCTAATTTGTAAATAATTTCTCTATGGAAACTTTGGCCTACAGAAGGGAAAGCCCAGGGACGGGTATTTTTATTATCTATCTGTTTTCGCTAGAAAGGAAAAAAGAACCCTAGCTCAGTCAGTAATATCAGTATGATAACTGTCCCTAGTAGAGGGCAAGGTAAATATAACTATGGTGTAGTATATTTGTTTAGGTTTTCATAATTAACATGATTAACGTTATGTAGAGAAGGTTCCATAAATTTATGAATTATACAAATATAGCTATATGGTTTCAATTTCTAGGTATCCATCCATATACATAAGTGCAATATAAGAAGATAATCAACAGTAGAACGATTCTCCATGCACTTCATCTCGTTACCATTGTCATTAAATGTTTCATCGCCATGCTTTCCCGCACTTGTCTGCGCTGGTCCTTCTGTATAAGATCACGGGCCAGGAATCAATGGAATATCCATAACAATAGCCGCAAAAGAAAGTAACTGTATGTGGTACCTCTTTGTAAAGTTAAATGTACTTTTTCTACCACATAAAGAGTAGTTAGAGAAGGTATGGCCAAAAGTCCCATATCAAATGTGAGTGTAAATACTAGTTTTGACGTCCCCTAAACAAAACGACCACAGTTTAAGTAAAATGCGTGTGTGTCCCTGTGTTTGTGAATATCGTACCTCTAAAACGAGAAGTCGCTTAAGTACCAATCTTGGCATTAAGCTTAGCATCTTCCAAAGATGTGCCTCAAAAATATTGAAGAAAATCTCTCTGTTTAGAACCAGCGTTTACATAGCCATTATTACAAAAATGTTGGATTTCTAAAAATGACTAAAATATTAAATTATATTACCATATGCTTAAGATATTTACATGACGTATAGAATGTGTATCCTCTATTCTGTGTAATTATCCTCTAATTCCATCTTGATCGTCAATGGCCTTTACATAACTGTTAAATGTAAGGGACATGTAGTTCTCGTTAAAGCATGCAATTTACGTTAAATCAGCTATTTTCTTTTCTTGGTTTGAGTTTTCACTACTTATACTTTTCTCAAATCCGTGGTAAGAGAATGAGATTTCGAGACCATCACAT
Source organism: Mantis religiosa (assembly GCA_030765055.1). NCBI lineage: Eukaryota > Metazoa > Arthropoda > Insecta > Mantodea > Mantidae > Mantis > Mantis religiosa. The sequence goes on from CM060950.1 coordinate 371,906,188, forward strand.
AGCTATCAGCTCTTAAAATATTTAACTCTCGATCAAACCCAATTTATTTTCCTATTCTTATTTCACCTATAGGAAAAATATTATAAATTCATTTCTACAAACGTTTCTGTCCATCTACTTGGTGTAGATAGAAAAAGAAGTATAATTTGAGGAATAGTGAGTACCAGAAGTCATATATTGTCACGTCCTGGCCATGGATGGATTTAGATTCAAAAATGCTAACAGATGGCCAGGACGGACCGGGGAAATGACGTTAACCTCAGATGATGATCATAAACTCATGCTTGGTAGAAAAGATTGGGATTCTTAGGTATTTCAGCAAAACAGAATTTAAACCATTTTCAACTAAACATATTAATTTAAAGATACAGGAAACAAAAACATTATCTTGGGCTCACGATGGTCAGAGGTGAGCTACAGCACACAGAATTCTCTTAGCTACACATAAACATGTTCACTCTCCGATGGCTGGCGGACTAAACAGACTGAATCATCCTCACAGCTAGTCACATCTTGGTCAGAGGATGATGTCACACGTGACATCACGTACAACGCCACTCAAAGACGCGACATCTCACCCTGGTCCACTAGAATCAACGCCCTCGTCTTGTGTGTTTGATTGATAACGAATTAGAAATTGTTTTGCTTAGTTCACATTAATAATAAATATTATTTTAAAATGTTCTAAAAAGCGATTTGCTATATATATATATATATATATATATATATATATATATATATATATATATATAGCAAATCGCTTTATATATATTGTGTGTGTGTGTGTGTGTGTGTGTGTGTGTGTGTGTGTGTGTGTGTGTGTGTGTGTATTGTTGATAGATTTAGATGGTAGTTCTTGGACTTATGCTTTGCAGGAAAGGTTGGAATTCGTAGGTGTTTCCCTATAAAGGATAGATAACATTAATAAACGGAACCACAATTTACATAAGAAAAGATTTACTTACACTAAACAATTAAAAATATGGCCCACTGCACCGCCTACCTTAGGCAAGCAGAGGCAAGGCGCCCAACCCAGCCCAAGGCTGGCATAGAAAAGACAGGGTAATCTCCACATACACTCCACATACACTCCACATACACTCACAACGACATAAGCGGCTGACATCACATGTGACGTCATCCGATGGTGTGAGAGTATGTGGAGATTACACTGTGTCTTTCGTATGCCAACCTCGGTCTGGGCTGGGCTGGTTGTGCAAGTTAGGTTGTCAAGGGGATCGTACTTGTAATTATTTAGTGTAAGTAAACCATTTCTTATATAAATTGTGGTTCAGTTTATTAATATAATCTATCCTTTATAGGGAAATACCTACGAATTTCAACCTTTCCTGCAAAGCATGAGTCCAAGGACTACCATCAGAGCGTACGTTTTCTCCGGTCCAACCTGGCCGTCTAATTGCAATAGTGAATCTAAATTCATCCATCACAAGGTCATAACAATATAGTGAGTGTATAGATGAGATTTGTTTTAATAATAGATCTTCCCTTAGTTATGGGTTGTCATTAAAATAGGGTACAATAAAAATAGCGCAATTCAAAATAATTTAGAATTATTTTTAATGAACGTATAAACCTGTACTAGTTTAAAATGTGAAATTAAAGCAGATTTTTTGTATAATTACGTTTCGACTTGTTTTATAAAATTGTTTGGTAAAATAATGACTGGTCGCGTTAGAACAGCCAAAGTGATGCTAGTAATAACAGGAGGAGGTAGGTAGATAGGGTCCCCGGAATAGCTTCTTTATGAGATTTGTGGTTGCCCGTCTGAGTCCCACCTTGTTCAGTTGGTGAGGAGGTGGTGTAATTATATAGCGCACTGCTTAAATAACACTTTCTGTTTACACCAATCGAAGTGGAATGGATTAGTAGGGAACTCCTCCCCCTGTCACAAATATGGATCTGGCTAGTCTCTTTTCCCATAATGCCGTTAAACTGCAGTAGATACACGTGCAAACTGCTATTGCTGGAAATGAAAAATCTCATCTTCTAGCAAGGAAAGGACCATGACCCGTCAAGAGTATAAGCATTTTATCTGAAAATAATGCAAATTAATTACAGAGAATAAACTTTACAGGTGAGTAATTAATGAGTCTTGTGAAAAACTAAGTAGCTCACTGATCAAACTCAACAAGTCAATACTCAAGCAAATTCTTAGTTTTATACCTGGGTATGAAAAAAAAAAAACTAAAAGAACTGGAAACTATGGCGCTGTTTCGAATAGGATCCATATATTGTTTGTTGTTTCTGTTAACGAGTCGATGAAGCGATGAAATATATTCTACTGGAATGTAACATCATAGAACGGAAAAGGTACAGATACGGTACAGATGCATGTGCCAATCTAGCGAGAGAGATACTATACTTAACTGAACATGTGGACATAGATCCCCATATCTATGAGAAACTACAACGATTCTGTTGTAAACATATTGGAGGTGACAAAGAGAGGGACAGGAATACTTTAACGGAACGTTCTTAGTCTGTTGGTTGGTTCTTGGCGGAAATCCTCTCTATGGACATCCGCCAATTTACCTTCACTAACCGACAGCCCAAAAGAGCGTACCTCTGTGCCTCTCTTTGTCACCTTTCATATGATTTCGGATTTTTCTGGTATGAAACTGATTATACATCAGTTATAGGTCAAAGCGCACAAAAAGGCTTCTTGGGCTGAGGTGCTTTATGGAAAGCTGCTTTCGAAAATTGTCATTGTCATTCATAACGATTGTAACAATTTTCGTGATATATTTCCAAGCAGTGATAGAAACAAGAGATACGGATAGTCTGATTTTAGAGAAATGTCTAAACCTTCTGAAGACAGGGTAACTTTTTTCCCGCTCATTTTTACGTCCCAAGGCAGAAGAAAATGAGTAACAAGTGGAAAGAGGTTTTGTTTATATCGCTAGCGTTATGTTCACTGTATACCACTGAATGCCAAACTGTGCTCATTTCCAAAATAGGTGAAAGCAAGGAGTATAACTGCATTTTGGTCAAATCGATGTGTGTGGTAACTACATTCCTTCCGATATGTCATTTTTGTAAGTGAAGCTCTTGTGTTAACAAATGTAATACTACACACCTCTTATGAAGAATATAGATAGTTTGAATGAGGTTAATAATAAAATAGACAGTTAAAATACCTTGTACGAAATTTGAATAATTTTTAATTCCTTCTAATTTCAGAATATGTGTAAATACCATAAGTTTTATATAAAAAGAAAAACATTTGTGAGGCATATAAATAACTTAAAATCAAATATCTTTGTGCAGTTTGGAATAATGTGGCAGACTATATAGTAAATAATAAATAATATATAACCCATGGCGCAAGAGCCCTTAGAGGGCCAAGGCCTACCAACCCGACTGCCGGCCTCACACCCACTTACGCACGGCAGAGGTGGACGATCATCCAACCGATACGGGGAGGAGTTGTGGTCAGCATCTCGGCATCCCCCACCCGGAATGTTGGTTTCTGTGACCAGGGCCGCTTACCTAGCGTAAGCTCCTCACTTTCCTCACGATGCTGAGTGGGCACCGGTCCTATACCCGGGACCAAAAATCCGTGGGATCGAACCCGGGCCGCTTTCCGTGGCCAGGGACCAAGACATGCTGCCTTAGCCCGCTACGCCACGGCACAGGACAGAGTATATGGTATTCATATAAAACCCAGAGAGAGATGGTTCGCGTTAACGAGAAGGTATTTTTCCATGTTCAATTACCGTTGGTACGTGAATGCTGGGTTGGTTCCTCTGCTGTCAATAACTTCTGGTCCATCAATTCCTTTCATTATTTTCACTTTCACAGGTTTAGGTGGTTGGCGTGTGCGGCAAGAAGGTGGAAGTGCGCTCTGGGAAGATTTCTCCCTAGCGTTGACTACATGTTTTTACCTGACAGTTTTGCGAGTGCCTTAGACAGAGCTAGCCGGCGTCAGTACTGGCAACATGGTGGAATCACTAGGGGACCTGCTTTTGCTACCGCACATAGCTTTCTAGATATGGTTACACTTTGGACTATCTATGGCCTACTTGAGGTGCTGTGCTCCAGTTACTGGAGGTTCCTCCGTCTATCTACATCTGTATCTATATTGCAATTTGAGCATGTAGCCAGCACAACTCAATATGACATTAGAAAATGAAGCTAAAGGTTCACACGCAGAGAAGCCAGTTTTGATCTATCAAGTTGACGAATGAAACGTCACCAAATCTACGCCCCCTCTCCCTAAGCGCTCCCTCTAACCGGAGAAGTGCGCGACTACTGTGTTCTGAAACCTAGTTATCTACTCCGATTTCATTTTTGGAGAAAAATAAATTCAGTTGAGTGAAGATCTCATCTATTTTGGCTCGTATAGAGCAATCATTTACACCCTGTATACAAGAGACAGTTTGGAACGAGAATTTTCATTAACAGCTGTTTTGAAGCTTACTGTTACAACATTTTAAAATAAAATCCTGTAATTTTATTAAAGTCAAGTACTTGTGTTGCCTGGTGTAGCTTAAATTTCAGTAGAAACGCGTGCAGAACACACATTTTACGAAGTTAAGGCGAACAACTCAGTGGGTTCCCTGCGGGAAAAGGGTTCTAAGAAACTACTGTTCCTCGCACAATGAAGGGAGTGGCCAAGTTTTTAAATTACGTAGGTATTTCTTCCAGCAGCGTCAGAGCAATGAATCAAGTCCAATGTGAGGTAAGGACGATCTACTCTACGATATAAATTAAGCCCAACAATATTTTCAGGGGTTCGCCAGGACGGGTACCAGTGTCTGAATAATTAGACTATCGCCTGACCTTATCAAAGCTGACCCCGTGTACGAAAGGCGTGAGTTATCTCTCCCTCCCAAACTCCATAAGTTAGCAGGGCAAATGACAGCCTCTGGTCGCTTCCCGGGGTATGCTTGCATGTTCTACTCCTTGTACAAACTCTAACCTCGTGCGTGGCAAAAATCAAACGGCGATCACTGTTTGGCTCATCAACAGGTACCTTCCGGTAACCCAACATGCATCTTCTTGTTGCTGTTAGGTCTGAATACTAAATTATAACCTGACATAGAAGGAGGCGCTGAATATAAATAATCTTAAACCACTTTATCTGTCAATTATAATTTACTTTCATGTACAAAATGCTCTTTTTTTTGTCTTCCTCCCAATAATTGTAATAAATGTAGACAGAAGACGGTTGCAATATTATATCTTTGTTGCGAAATGTATAAACAGGGGAAAACACTAACTTATTTGTGCATCTTATTCTCTTATACAGTGCGTTAATTGTGTTGCCGACCCAAGGATCACACATATACGTGCTCCGCGCATTATTACACTAGGGGCTTACCGTTTTAAACTCCGAGTTACTTTTTTATGAATTGTACTAATATGCACTATAATGACCACTAACCTTGTTATAAATTGTGACCATTTGCATATTTTCTGTGTGTCCTACTCTACTAGATTTCACCATTTTCCTGTTTTTATTTTTTATTTCACACACGTATACTCAAACACACATGCCAAATACAGGACTGGAGTCCACAAATCTTTGCGCGAACCAAAGATATATCAATTCTAGCGACTAAGGCTAAAAGTCATTATTAAGTCATTCCAAACATTCCTAATTTTCACAATTCTGACACTGAAAGACTTCAATTTTAATAGTTTAGTAGTCTTATGAATAGAACTTTTTGAAACACCACACGCTCTCTCTGACACACACACACACACACACACACACACACACACACACACACACACACACACACACACACACACACACACACACACACACACACACACACACATACCCGCGCGCGTGCAACTGGAAATTCATAAAGTAGTTTTAAAGTAAAATTAACACTGACAAAACGATTAAATTGCATCTTAAGTATTTTGGGTACAATGCCTTTCTGAATTCGTATTCCTCGTCGTATTCCTCGCCTTTCTTAGAGAGGAATGCGGTGTTCATATATGGCTAATGAGGGATATGAGTTCAAGGTAAAGTGAGGCTCGTATTCGGGAGGTCCTCACTTTGATTCCCGCAGACTGTCCAATTTTGACCTTGAATTTGCCGTGGTTTGCCTAAACGGTGGGAGGATTCTGGGGTGATTTTTCATGTAGCGCGATGCCCTCATCATAATTCCTCATTCATTTCCTTTGCTACTCACATTTTTGGTGCGCCATATTTCGTGGTGTATGACGTTCGGGAGAGATGGTGCGGCTGCTTGCTTAGAACAAAGCGTGCTCTTCATGGATACTAGAAGGCTGTATGGTCGACATGTTTTTCATTAACCTCTCCAGGCAGCTGTAGTACTAGGATAGGTCATCAAGCCTGAACTCTTAGGGGCTATTCGAATCTCAGTAGCAGGTTAGTATGCGTCTAGCCTCCTGTGCTTCCTTCACTTCATCCTTTTCTCAAGGTGTCCCCACTCACGACCACTCTCTACTGCGCGAAAAGGCCAGCAGACGCCGGGGACTTATGTCGGCAGAGGCGAACTGGAATACCTACCTCATAACAGATGTAGGAAATATTGACCTTCTGCTCTCATGTAGGCAGCATTTTCGTGAAAATATTCTCGCTCTCTCTCCGAAGCTCAGCAGCAGGTATTCTTGGGATTTGTTGCACAATGGTTTCCTTAAGTTCCTGTAGTGCATGAGGATTGGAACGACAAACGTCATTCAAACTGAAGCCCTATCGCTACACACGCGTGCAAGCGTTAAAGCCAGATGATCCTGCTAAACGTGTGAATTATTGTATCTGATTTTTCCAATCCATTGAAAGGGGTTTTATGGACTCAGGTCTTTTATTTTCTCTACTGATGAATCTTGGTTTCATTTAACTGCATTAAATACTCACAACTTCGATACGGAGCTTCAAAATAACCTGTGCTACTGAATGAAACGCCTCGTTATGCTCAGAAATTTGGAGTGTGTGTGCTGTGCTATAAGTTCTGGAAGAATAACAGGGCCCATATTCTTTAACGAAAGAGTAAATGCTGAGTGATATCAGAGGTTAATTCTGAGGCCATTTTCAATCGCTTGACAGAAGATTCCAGCAAGATTCTGCAGCAGCACATTCTGTTGCCAAATCATTAAATGTAGTGAGAGAGGTGTCTGATGAAAGACTAATTAGTATTGATTTGTGGCCTCCTGCTCTCCTCACTTCACCAGTTGTGAATTTTATTTATAGCTTCCTTTAAAACACTAAGGTGTCGTTTCCATACGCTACATATATTTAGGAAAAACATTGCGCAAGAAGTCTCAGGAATACCTGCTGGCGAGCCTTGGAAAGTGAGCGAGAATATTTTAACGAAATACTGCCTGTTCGACAGCAGAAGGTCCACATGTCCAGCATCTATTATAAGATAAGTGTTCCAGTTCGTCTATACCAGCGTAAGTTCCCCGGCGACTGCTGGCCTTTTCGTGCAGTAGAGAGAGGTAATGAATAGGTTCGATTATAATTTAAATCCCCAGTTTGTGTCAAGTAAACTCTGCTAACTAAATCTCTCTGGAGCGCTTCAGTCATGCGGAAGTGCAGTAAACGTAACGCCTTGCTTCGTAAAAGAGGTTCATAAAGCGCAATTTATATCAAAATGATTCTTTACTTATATTTGAATTAACGTTATTTCTCTATACCGATAACTCGCTTAGCACGCTTTCCGTACGGGGATGTTACGTTAGTTGTCATGACAACGAGGACTGACCTTGAAGCAGCTAATGCCCTTCAGCCCGCTCTTCAATCTTCACCTGAGCTCATTTGGGCGATACGAGATTGACTTCTTCAAGGCGAACAGTCATCATGACAAGAGATACAACATCCCGTGCAGGGTAGCAAGCTATGGTTCAAGGATAAATATGCAAGCGAATCTCAATGGAAAACAATAGCTTCAATTTTGGAGTAACGATAAAAAATTATAAACCTATTGAGAAATTTTATGTTTATGTTTATCTTCAGCAAAGTTTAGTACCACGCTAAAGGAAACTGGTCCTTGAAAGCGATATCACAAATGAGTTCAGTACTGGTTTTACAATGAACATGTTAAAAAGGTGCATGGGTACCTTTAAACACGTCTCACAACAGCGGTCGAAGGACAATGTGACGCTGAAAGGCAGTGGTATTTTCAAGAATGCATTACTGAAACCTTGTGTTTGTGTTACCTTATTTCAGCTGCGTTATCCTAACATTAAAGCTGACCGAAACGTTTAACGTAAGCATATTTATAATTATAACAAGTGTAACTAAGTACATCATGTACACAAGAGGACAGAGGGTAAAATAAGTAACGGAGGAGACATCTAATACCTCAATCCGCAAGGTAACTTTTATGTGTACGTTCCTGGGAGGAACGGATTAAATGTAGGAACCGAAGGAGAGGAATGAACTGCAGGACCGACCAAAGCAGATGACAGACGCGCAGAGCTCCCTAAGAGTTGCAGGCTCAACCACCCGTCAGCCAGGCGTTCAACGGTGGCCCGCTCACACCACTGAAGGTAACTCATAGGCTCCCCTCCAGCGGAAAACAGAGAAAGCTCGACAACTGTGGACACTCGAGGGCCACTCTCATATGAATCAAGAGATCACAAAACGCAAACCTCTGGGCCATTTGTGTTCGCCGACCGATACACACCCAAAGTTAACCTATAATGTGAAAGATTGAGATAAAATAAACAGAAACTGAAGGAAAGAAGATCTATTATAGAAAGTACATACCCAGTATTTGCCTTGACAATCAGGGAAAACCACGTTAAAATTCATAATCAGAGAAGGTGGCCAGCAGGAATCGAACATAGGATTTCCGAGGGCGAGTCTCATGCGTTACCGCAGAGCTATCTCACTCGTTTTTACCCTATTACCCTTTAACGACAATTATGTAAGGGGAGTTGGTGTAGAAATTTACAAAAACCTATGCAAAATATTTAACGTAAGACACATTTGTAGACCACCGTATTTAGACGACCGTGAAGTATAGATTTGCGTTATTGGTTTTACTTTGTACTACACATTAATTAATTTTTATAAGTTTAAACTCAATCCAATGAATTAAGAATTTCTTTGAACTACTTGGTGACCTACCGTTGCAATGATATCTCACTGCACACAAATATGTAATTTTGCCTTAGATGCTGGGGCTAACCGGACGATTGTTTGATATATTCTGCTCCTTCTTATGACAGCAATTTAACTGTTATCTTAAGTTATTTTGCTAAGCGAATTTCAAATAATATTACACAGTACTAAAGTATTTCAGTACAGTGTATGTGAAAGAGTGTTATTAACCTTGTACGCTAAAGCTGATTCTGAAATAGTACTAACACCTGGATTCAGATAATTTTAGTTTAGTTTAATTAAACCGTAGAAAATACTTCAAATTGAATTCAGAGAATCCTACTACAATATTCGAGAATAAACATAAAAAAATTTCGAAATTGTAATACTTAACGCACCCATCACCTAATATTGTACTGTAACCCTCTCCCATTCTGACGCCCATACTGAAATCTAAACTGTGACCCTCTGTTTGAAGTGTAACAAGTTGTTATAACAGATGGGAGGCGATTTTCAAGGACCTCACAAAGAATAGCTTGCAACATATGTTCGACGACGAGAGGAAATATTGTTACAAGCAAATTGAAGAGAAGGGGGACTTATTTTGAACAGCTCATATACTGAAACAGAGAAATAATGCTTCAGATTGCTTCGGCTTAGACAATGGAGTGGGAGCTGATGAAACTCTACCCTTCAGTTGAAGTAATGGTTTAGCTCATAAGTTTTGGCGTTGTTTTTTCTTTTTTGTTTCTCTGCTGTTTACGTTTTTCAGTGAATGCTCTGCAAAATAAAATGTTTTGGCAATGCGTTTTATGCTGTTCGATGGAGAATAATGTCGTTTACAAGCTCGCGTGTTTACATGTATGCTTATATACTTTATTTTCGGATTAAATAAAATGGAATTTCAAGACTACCATAAAGAGAATTTTCTATGGCTCTGGCATTTCGATTAAACGCAATGTTTTTAAAATCACAGCTGTCTAGTTAATGTTGTGTATTTGTCGCATGTCAGGATTAACCAGGTGGTCCCAGGAAATGCCATAATCCATTCAAGAAATTAATAAATTAATATATTAGAATAATGATTTACTAATTTTACCACTTACCTATTAAGAGTGATGCATTCAGCAAACATTCGATTTAGGTATTTCACCGAAAATATATGTTTCGAAGTCACCGTAGTCGAAAAGTTTATTTTCAGAAGAAAGTCCGCTGTGCGTGTTTGTGTGTGTGTGTGTGTGTGTGTGTGCGTGTGTGTGCGTGTGTATATGTGTGTGTGGAGTGAAGAGCACAGCAAAAAGGCCAGCTAAATAGGGAAATTGGTAGGTATTTAAGTTCGGATCCGTCAAAGACGAAACATGAAGATTTTGAAGAACATCCCTCCACCCATTTTCACATGAAAACTTTTGTAAACTTTCGATTTTTTGAAAATTCGCTTCAAGGATTTTTGTACAACTCATGTTTAAAATACTTTCGTGTCAAGTAAAATAGATATATCGAATTTTCTGAGAATGGTTCGGAAGCTTCCTTCATTTGGAAGGAAAATAACTGGTGAACTACGAAGCATAGGTAACTTATATTTCAGAGAAAATTGTTGATCGCTTCAAAAGTTAGAATTTATTTCAAATAACTTTAGGTGGCATTAGTAATTTCCAAGTTATTCAATTTTATTGTGTGAGTTATTCAGTATTCCTATTATTTCAGTTTCTGAAGCGCTGCCAAACTTTTTTTTACGCGTTCTCATTGAAAGACCAAATAACTTCAGATGAGCACATAGGGAGCACTTTTTAAACGTTTTGCTATCTATCCCGTTTATAAATAATTGTAACATCTGTAAGAGGAGCTATTTATGCAAACGTTGATCACATTACTAGAAGTCAGAATAATAAGCTTTGGCATGAATTGTTTTTAGAGGCTGTACCTATAAAACTAAAAGCTAGTGGGTGAAACAGTTCATGTGAATATAACAGATTTAATTTTAATTTCATTACAATTTTTATGTATTCTTTAGTCATTAACATAGCGCAGATCTGTGTGCGGTTACACACGATTCAGGTTAGTTGGACACGTAGTATGAATAACATCACTAGTACCGCGCAGCCATCGAGTGTGCAACGCGCGTTATCACACTGTAGATCTGGGCAAGACAGGTAGTAGCGGTGTGACTTCCGTTCCGTCAGCTCTAACTGCCAAATATGCTCCCGCCCGAAAGGCAGACTAGCGTGTGACGTCACCACGCTGATTTTTGCGCGACAGCAAACGTATCGGGCATTAATAATATGTACATATTACATCTTAGGTATTGTAATATTAATGCTGATTGCTTTAATTACACAATTGGTCAGGGTTTATAAACAATTATATTTTGCCTCTGATCTATGAGAAACGATATAAAACTTCAACTCCTAGTTTAGCTGAATATCAAGCTTGTTATAAAGCAAATAAAATAAAACCTAAAGTAATTTTCTCTTGCAAATTAGAGAAGACCCATTCAGAACAAAATTACGTAGACATTCTCCGACACTTTGTTTCGTTTTTCTTTAACTAGTTTATCAGTGTCTGGACGTAATGTCTGGGAAATTTGTAATCGAGGGCTGCGCGTTAGATTGTGAACCGACAAGGTGTTTCGGTGTTTGGACTTAGCTAATTTCATAACAGAAAAAAGAATTGTTCGCACACGTATGTGGAGCCAAACATATACAATGTCTGTGCGGTAAGTAAATACAACCTCGAAATCTGCTTTGTGGGGCCTTCATGTAAATATTAGTCAACTCTTTCTTGTGTGTATATTTGTCCTTCAATAAATCATCGCATTGTAAATTTAACATTTCCATTATGTACGTGGCAGCTACATTGTTGTTATGGAGTGTGCTACACCTCACTGAACCGTCAGATTCTGTACTCACAGCGCCATTTATATAGGCAACTTGGAGCTACACGGCTACACTGCTCTAGCCAGACGTCACACGCACCGCAGGCCTCGCTTCCGGCTGAAATACGTCACAACCCACGAAGCTGTCTTCCTCTGGTGCAATCCAAAGTACCTCACTGAATCTAAATAAAATAGGATGATGCTGATTATTGCGTTTGTAGGTCACATGACAATGCGACTTTTTCGGATTCGTTATTACCCTCCAATGTAAAAAAAAATAAAAAGTGAAAGAGAGAGAGAGAGAGACCGGATTTGTGGAAAGACAACTGTTGAACGAATTTCTGGCCTAAAACTTAACAAATCTCTTCGAACAACCAGCATATTCACCTGAAATGTCTCCTGTCGACTTCTTTCTCTTTCAAAAACTCAAGTTACCACTTGGAGTCACCTGCTTTTATTCGTGGAAGACATAAAAGAGAATTCATTTCAAAATATTAACACGCCTTTGAGATGCACTAACACAATGGCACTCTGTAAACAAACTAGATGACAGACAAACTCCGTGTAGATATAAAAGAAAGAAGAAAGATAATAGTAAATCATTTTAAAAACTTCCACTTCAGTCGACGGGAAACTTGTCGGCACCATGGCTACTAGCATCAGATGGAATTCCAAAACAATGGGCAGCTTTTAAGTCCACACATATTTGTTTAATAGCATCAGGAGTTAGAACGGATTTTTCCACTGATATTTATTTAGTTCTCCCTAATGTCACTCTTTTGGTTGTTTTTGAATCATTAAAATTCTCGGAGCTTAATTTGGCAGCACAATCCAGTGAATTGAATGACATATAGTGTGTAAGTGTGTTGTAGCCCATTGTCAGTTCTGCTGCCTGTGCTAATTGTTCCTGTTCAGATGATTTTGGTACAAAGTAACTGTCCAGACATTTAGAAGTTTTTGTATAATACATGTTTGTTTTGTACTTTCAGCTTCCGATGTGATTCTGTATGTCAGATTTTCCGCCATGTGGAAGGCCGATATAACACACAATGTACATTCTACTTCATGGTCATTCCTTTTCCGCTTTATATAAGACAATTCCTGCGAATATCTTTCTTGAAAAGAACACTTTCTCTTAGGCATATACAAAACACTTCACAATCCACAATCATGCGCGATCTCTTTGTTACACTTACTTAAATAGCTGGCGAAAAATCAGAATGGAAGGTAACACAAAAATATACTGCTGTTGTGCACAGAGCGAATCACTTGCCCCAGGTGGAGCGTGAGGGATGGCAACACCAACGAGACGCCAACCAATAGAAACCACCTTTTACACAAACAAAACTTACTGAAGGATGAAATGACATGAAAAATAAGTAGTAATATACAGATGTAGCAGATCAGTTTCCGATTGAGTGGGTCCCATTATACGAAGTTCCCTCGCCGGCCGGCATAGAGGGAGGTTGTGTTACGCTCGCGAGTTTACTATACAGCGATACTACGGCTGCTTACAGTGCACGTTTCTGCGAAGTGACCAGGTTATCGTCTTAATATTAGTATTATTTTATGTTTACTACAGTAATTAATACGACACAATCGACATAGCATACCGTCCAGCAACATTGGTGATAAGTTTTGTAGAAAGAGATATTGGTCGTCCGACTACATACGAGATACATGAATGGATATTCAGCACGCTTAAGTTAGAAGAAGATGAGGTTACATCATTACAAATAAATGACATTTCTCGACAAATTTTCATTAAATGCAGTTTGCAAGAATTGGCGAATGAGTGTTAAATCAGACAAATGGGGAGGCCAGTTTCACTCTGTCAAATGGACAACGGATCAAAGTGCTTATTGATGTTGCCGGGTTCGGAAGACGAATGGTTAAAGTTTCCAATTTGCCACTGCATATCACAAATACGACAATAACCGTGGCTTTGGAACCATATGGGAATGTACTACAGGTGACTGATGATGCATGGAATGAGACTTTTCGTTATAAGCTGACAAACGGAGTTCCTACGGTTCATCTGCTATTGAAGAAACATATCCCGTCATTCATAAATATTGAGGGACATTCGGTTTTGGTTAGTTATCCCGATCAACCAATTACTTGTTAAATTTATCATTCGGCGGCCACTTACGTAATTAATGTCCACGTAAAATTTTACCACGTACCCCGAACAGTGCACAGGATACCTTTACATGGGCCAAGCTGGCATACGGAGCTTTACCGAAACCAAGGGAGTGAATCGAGAGGCGGACACCGAGAAAAATGCGCACCCCATTTTACCATCACCCGACACGGAGAAGTAGGCGACCGGCAGGCAGGAATAATCAGCGAGGATAAAAAAACCCACATCGTCGAATGCCACTATGTAGAATGACGCGAAAACTCCACACGCTCTGGTCACTGGTGACATCAACGGTATGGAGTCCCAGTCTTCAACGGATTCAGTGGCGGCTGATGAATCATGAATTGAATATGTAGCAGATAGTGCAACGGTAGTATTGGACGACGTGATTCAGCATACATCAGCAGCGGTTATACCACCAACTATAGCCCCCTTAGCGGAGGAAATGGCAGTAGAAAATAGAAGACAGTGATATAATAATAAAGCCCTATGTGCGCGGAGTGCAAGTTAGTAATCGTGACCCCGGATTAGACAAACGTAAGAAAAACGATCAGGGTACAAAGGAGAAATTACCAACAAGGAAATCTAAAATGAAGAGCAACCCGGTAGACTTGCGGCATCACGCATCAGCAACTTCTTTCTTGGTCTTGTTGATGGTACTCCACCTCCAAACCTTGCCATCAGTGAATGTGAATTGTTTGCGGAACTACACCAAGAAAGCATTGGTGCGTGATTTTTTATTATGACATTGATTTTCTGTTTGTCCAAGAAAATAACGAACATTATCTGGATTTCTTTGGGCGACAATATACTTATATATCCAACGTGGGAGAGAAACAGCGTGGTACAGCAATTATTTATCGTGCAGCATGTGGTGTGCGCCTCACCAAACGCATTCGAGTGATAGTATTACATCTTTATTGACTGAAAATGACACCCTATTGGTTAACGTATACCTGCTATCTGGATCCCCCCGAAAAAAGGAAGGCGAAGAATTCTTGGCCAAAGAATTGCCTACCTTTTTGCGTCATAAATATGACAAATTGATCCTCGGAGGAAATTTCAATTGTGTCAGCAATGCCAAAGACCAGAACAGGAAATATTGTATATCGCAATTATTAGATAGCATGTGTAAGTCCTTGAAGCTGCAGGATCCATGGGAACCGAAACATGCAAACTATGACGCGTTCACCTTCTATCGTAACTCTGCGGCTTCGCGAACAGACAGATTTTACGTGAGACGATGACATCACAGGTTCCGGACATACAAGTGAGACCAGCGACATTTATCGATCATCATGCATTGATCATGAAAATAATGCATACCGCGAGACCTCCTCCGATTGGAAGAGATTCCTGGAAATTAAACAATGCCCTCTTGCAGGATACGATGATTAAATCCAAGTTTCAACAGAGGTGGATAAGCTGGACTCGAACCGCGAAAAGCAGAACCGACAACAAGTTGTATCAGTGACTGTTCACTCTGAAGCCTGCCATCCACAATTTTTACAAGAGTGAAGGTATAGAGAAGGCAAAGGGTAGAAGAAAGTATTTGCATTATTACTTTGAGCTGCTTATGATAGATATCAACACCAAAGGAGGCAACAAGGTGGAGAGACTGTGTCACATCACATCGAAGCAATGCAGAAGAAAATCTGTTACCTTCAGGGAGAACTCTTTAGGGGAACACTACAACGAGCGGGAGAGAACTAGCTACAGGCTGAAGAGAAAACTTCGGTCTATCACGTTACGTCGGATAAGTGCTGCAGAACGCAGAAATATATCTCGGCTTTGGAATCCACATATGGAGAAGTACTGACCACAACACGAGATATCTTAGCAGAGGCCTACAATTTATTTTCTTCCAAATTTTGGAAAATGGAAGTCGATGCTGAAGCACAGGAAAATGTTTACAAGAACATCGTGGAACAATTATCGCCAGAAGATGAGGTACTAAATACGGAAACAACCATGAAATAACTATGGTCGGCACTCACATCAGCCAGCATGACATAGGCACCAGGAGCAGATGGCATCGGCTACCGGTTTTACAAAGACAACTGAGAGACTGTGAAAGATGCACTGCTTAGAGTTATGATAAAGTTGCAACGGAATGAGAGTGAGATGTCGGGTTTCAACGAAGGAATTATCGTGTTAATACCCAAATATTCAGGGACAATAACATACATCGAATATCGTCCTATTACACTACTCAATGCCGATATTAAGTTGTTCAGCCAATCGTATGCGGGCAGTTCTTTCAAATGTCATGGGGCCGAGACAGACATGAGGTATTCCAGAACGGAAAATTACGCACATTCTCATGACAATCCGGGATATTATTAATGCTTGTGAGCAGGACCCAGATTCAACTACGTTAGTTTTAGCCATGGATCTCGCCACCGCCTTTGACAAGGTTCATCATGTCTATCTTTGGGGAGTTTTAAGACCATTTGAATTTCCTGTGGACTTTCAAAGACTCACTAAACGCATCTATGACAAGGTGCATTCGAGAATTCAAATAAATGGGTTTTACACGCAAACAATACCGATCCTACAATCTATACGGCAGAGATGTCCATTATAGATGCTTCTTGTGTATAGAACCGCTGATTCGAGGTATGACGAAGATCCTTGCATGAAGAGCCCATCCTTTGAGTGGTGATAGAATCTCCGCTTATGCCGATGATATCACCCTGCAACTTACTCCTTCGGGGACTTTAATGCAGTTACACCATTGTTAAACGATTACCAAAAGGCGTCCGGAGCACAAATCAACTTTGACAAATCCCAGCTACTAACATTGAACGACTGGCCAATGGAAGGTACTCTGTTTACCCGCAGTAGGGCGCTAAAAGTCTTAGAGCTGACCTTCTCCTCAAAGTGGGAAGACCTAATTGAGATGAACTAGACGCGAATCGTTAATGCCTGCATTTACCGCATGCAGTCCCAATTAACACGAATCGTAAATCTAGTTCAAAAAAGTTGACATGTGAACACGTTTGTTCTGCAAAAATATGGCATGCAGCACAGATCATACCAATGCACAAAAAACTCTCAGCGTTTGCAAAGGGCAATCGTTTATTGCATTTGGAGGAATCAGTTCTACAAGGTAGCTCGAACTCAGTTACGCCGGAAAATAACTGGAGGAGGCTGGAATCTAGCAGATGTGTATGTGAAGTGCAGAGCGCTGTTATTGCGTTCTGTTTTGGGCGCACTCAATGGACAGGGAAGTGGTCAGGACATGGAGTTTTATCATTGCCTGACGTCCTCAGATACGACCACACCTTGTGCATTTCGACAGGTAGTAAAGGACTATCAGCATCTATTACGCCTGATTACAACGGAGTCAGGATGTCTTAAGACCAAACACTTGTACATGGAGTTGATAAAGGAGTATTTGTCTGTGCCAGCAATTGTTGCAAAATATCCAAATACTAGATGGGATCGTATATGGAAAAAATTTTGAAACATCTACGTTCCACTTAATTGAAAGGTGTCCGTGTACTCCTTTTTGAATGGAATAATCCCCATGGAATTAAATAAATGTAAACATAATTTAGCAACAGTCCCATTGTGTAAACGTTGTGGAAAGGTGGACACGCAGATACACAAAACTACCAGCTGCAAAAATGTATCTGAGATCTGGAAATGGACTAAAAATAAAATCGGCGTGTTGGTGGAAAGCAGGACGGAATATACCACAGTGTCAATAATTCTCTCCTAGAATATTAAGAAAGCCAGCACTGCACGGACTCTAATGTGGTTCATAATGGCTTTCTACCATTATTGCCTGAGTACCGATTATCCTAATTTATTTGCATTCAGAAAGTGTCTCAGAGCAGAGCGATACAAAATGCGTAGTTTTCATGATGTGCGGACCGAGTTAATTGATCAGCTGGATCTCACATGCTAACTTACGCGCGGGTGTACACGCATGTTCTTTCTAAAATGTTACAATAAAATGTAACTAACATGAATACATAAAATAAAACCAGACCTCCGAATCTACCGTTCCAATTTGTGATTCCGATTGTTTATTTAAAACATACTAGTTGTGACCGGGAGTCTGGTATGGCGGAGGAAGGCCTGTTCTTATGTAACAGGGATAAAGTTACAACAAAAAAGTAGAATATCAATAACAAGAATAGCACTTACTATCAGTTCAACAGTTTTAACATCAAAGTGAAAAAATAACCTTAAACTGCTTAGCAATATTTCATTTTAAACTATAAACAAAAACAGGAACAAATAATCGTCCGGAAAACATTATTCGGGACCCTGACATTTTTATTAAAACCCGGGACGTCTGACAACCCTATACATAATGAAGCAATTAGAAAAACACATTGTTATTCAAGAATGATGATGTGATTTAAGAAAGCACGCTGTATGGAGCAGAATAAAACAGTCAGACTTACAATGCTACTGTTTCAAAGATATGTTACTGCTCTTAAAGGAGAAAATAGAAGAAAAAAACTAGAACAAAATCCGTCATAAATGAAGATGTATTTATTTAAATCGAGATTTCACAGGAAACATGTGCTTTGTGAACCAGAGAATCCTGGGAAAACATTTCAGAAGGAGATTCGCATATTTCTGAATCAAAACTGCCAACTCGGCTGAATACCAACCTTGGTATTAATCTTCTTTGCCTTACAGGAATGCGACACGAATATTTTCAAAGAAATCACTCCATCATAAAGTGCCTTTTATATAGGATATCCTCCTTTTTTCAAAAACGGGTAGAGCAATTTGTATGCCTTTAGTGTTTGAAACGAGTGCCAATATTTACAAAACATTCCTTGTATTAGCATATCACAGAGATTTTCCTTTCAATTTGATGTAAATGATACCTTCATATATCAATGTATTCATTACGGTGAGTAAAATTATCTTTTAAATAACGTTTTAATTTGAATGATTTAATAAACAATAACGTTGAATTTGTTGGACTTATACAAGCTTTCTCAGATTTTCGTTGAAAAACACAATAGTTCTTATTTCTCTGTATTGAATTTTGTGTGCGATATAGCTCCAGCTTATTACTGATCATATTTAGGATGTATTTTACCCAAGAAAAAAGCAACACTGTTCTAATATTTTGGAAAAATTCTAATAACTAAGACATATTGTTACACATTTAGCAATTACAGCATCAGCGCCATCTAGGACATGCTACGTGTACTACGTGTTTTTTGAGACTTGCCTTAAACTGCTTCATTTCAAGTAACTGAACACCAAAGAGAGGCAACAATCAGCAAAGTTTACTAGAAGGCACTCTCAGAGTTCAACTTTCCTCGTCGTTAATAAAATCTGATCTATAGGAACGGATTTTAAAGTTTATTCTGCAAACTTCCAAAGCAATCATTCCGTATCTGAAAGGTCGATCCGTGAAAGAGCAAAGTAAATAACGAGTCTTGTGGTGTCAAGCACTGGGCAAATGTGGATTTGAAGTGAGGCATCTGGCAGGCTCATCAATAGTCGAAGCCTTTTCACATTCATGAACTGACACCTTTTTGTTGGATGATACACGGCGCATTCTTTCACATGACTTCCGCTGACCATGTTATCAAGATAAACATTACCGGCAGTAGTTTTACTACACATTTCACTGCATATGTGGCGAAATGCAATAGAATTAAACAATAGTCAAATAGAACCGGACGCTATTTCTGGACTATTAGACCGTGGTCTAGACATTTCGTCCACAAATGCGGTGGTCATCTGCAGTGGTGGTCGCGCCGTGGCTCAGTGGTTAGATCGCTTGGCTCTCACCAAGGCGGCCCGGGTTCGATCTCAGGCGACCGCAAAGTGAGATTTGTGGTGGACAACACGGCGCTGGGGCGGGTTTTCTCCAGGACCTCCGGTTTCCCCCGCCATCTCATTCTACCGGTGCTCCATCTTCATCTCATGTATCATCAGTGTCATCGCCTGCGGTGCCGTATGTAGTAAAAGCGGGCGTTAAACACTACACACTACCACTACTACTACTCTGCAGTAGTGTGGTCTTAGTCTCCTCGAAGTTTGCGCTGCGTCGAAAGTGTTGACTGTCGGAGCCCTATGGAAAGAGCCCCGCAGTTATTCTTCGCTCCCGGGTAGAAGGAGGCCAGGGTCTTCGGACTTTGGGTAGATACTCTGCGCTTAAATGATTCGGATAGCTTTATAAACCTGCTACTTTTGGTTTCTGGGAGGCTAAAAATATGTATCTTTGATATCAAATTTTTGGGGCGGAATGCTTACTAGAGGAAAGTAGAAGAGGAAATAGAACTAATTCGTTTCTGGTTAAAATCGTTATTGCTATATTTGAATCTGCTTGCTTTAGATATTTTGGTGAGTTTATTTACTGTAAACTAAGAATAAAATATGAATTTAATGGTTTAGGGTTTTAATAAGAATGCAGAAAATGCAAAACTTCAGTTGCATTTATCACAGCAAGAAATCGACAATTTCCCATTCAATCAAGTTGATGTACAGAAGTAATTCCTCAACCTTTTTGTTCGACTACAAGAATTTTGCGGCTCCTTGTTAGAAGTTTTATTAAAGAATAATAAAGTTTCCATAGCAGTAATCATGTTACTAATAGTTTTTTTCAGCGGCGCACTTCTGTTAGAAATATTCTTAACTTTGTCTCTCGTAAATATGACCAGCTATTTAATTTTTGGCTCAAATTCGACGATGAAGGAATGGACCTATAATGGTCATTATATGAAAAGCAACATGCTGTGCTTGAGAATATTAACAAAATAGAATTAATAAATATTTAAATATTTCTTTCTTTGCATATGGTAATTATAATAACGTATAAAAATATCTTAAAATTTCTGAGCCTACAATAAATTCTTCCTAAATCTCAATGTTCAAAACATGGCGCCAGTATATTAATTCTGTATCTTTCCATTTTTGCGATACACTTGATAATACATGTTATTATTCTGTATCCATTTATTGTGGACCATAGTCCGATTTTTGATCATGCAAAGGAGTTTCGTGAGCGAAATTGGGTTTGTCTGTGGCATAATACCGCTTGTGTTATGATGACAACAGCAGCATGTAAATGAAGTCATGCTTCGACACTGAGCAGTATTAATTGTGGATCGATTGTTCCATAATTAACATTCCTCAAAATCCAGTTACAGAAATTTACCCGACTCTGGTGATCATGTGATGTTAATTCCTGGACAGTACCTTGTAAGGCTTTAGTTATAAAAATATTGTGGCGTTCCATGCTTAAGCTTTCGAAATGCCAGTTTCTTGTGCAAAATGCCTTAGAGACTTTTGAGGTGTCCGCTCTAGATTTACTCCGATTTCGTCTGATTTCCACTCCGTAAGCACATGGCTTAAGTTCTTTCATGTAATTTTATTTATTTATTTATTTATTTATTTATTTATTTATTTATTTATTTATTTATTTATTTGTTTATTTATTTGTTTATTTATTTATTTATTTATTTATTTATTTATTTATTTTAATATTTATTTTTTATTTACTTATTTATTTATTTACTTTTTATTTTATTTCTTTATCTATTGTAATTTACATCCTCCAACGCTAAGTCATATCGGACGATGAATGGAATAGGTGAAAGTATGCTCAAATGACCCCAGGGTCCATAGACCTTAGAGTTGCCCAACATTCGTCTTTAAGGATGAGGGAAAACTCCGGAAAAAGTATTATCCAGGTAACTCACCTTGACCGAGATTCGAACTGAGGACCTCTTGAACGTGAGGCAGACATGCTACCACCACGCTACCGAGGCGGGCTTTAATTCATTTACAGGCAAACAAACGGCCTCTTCACTCGGAACAAGCACCGCAGGAAATTAAGCTTCAAATTGTCTTGAAACTTCCCTACAAGATTATGCAGCCATATAAACACTCTACGTTATACTTACTGTACACGGTGTTCCGGGCGTTTTCTAAACCGTTGAAGCAAAACCAAATATTTTTAAATACTCTTAGTGCTATTCGTGTGTAAACTGGAGTAGAAAAGAATGCACGTGTGACGACTACAACGGATCTAGTGCGCACACAGAAAAATGCAATGATCAGGTAGTCCGTGCGCCTACGCCAAGTGCTATACAAGTAAACATGACGTGTGCGCTCGCATGCGATGCAAGTTAGTTGGACACAGAGTATGAATGACGTCAGAAGTACAGCAGGACCATCAAATGTGCAGCCGCGTAAAACAACGTAGCGTATTGCTCTGCGAGTTAGTGAAGCACTGCCTTGGAAGTGTACGCGGACGCGCAAGGTCAAGGTGTAGTATACAGCAACTGTTTTCTTTTTTTCTTTCTTTCTTTCTTTCCTCTGGCAGTATGGTGGATGCCATGATCAGGCTATACCTACCTGCAGTTGTTCACATCCGCGGACGATAACAATACAGTCCGTGTGCGGTATGAATATGGAAAAACACATACAGCTCCGGCCTTTGTAATAGTACTATAAAAATACCTGCTGCGTTGAATTGCTCACTAACTGCTTATTCGTACTTTAATACCCACATATTAGACATTTCTGCATCTGTTTCTTTCCAGCGTTACTCTAGATACGGCCCGAGTGTATAATAACTATTAATTTTCATTTATTGAACTAATAGTGGCTAACCATGAATTGTCATACCTAAAAAAGTCTTATTGTGATTAAGAAACCGCGACCGTGAATTAAATGAGGCACCTTCCTCCCTAGGGGAACCGATGAATCAAAGGGAGACCTCGAAGAGGCAGAGAGCGGAGTTAACGACACCCAGAGACGCACGGAATTCCTTAACAGTTGAAGGGACACATCCAGCGTACCTCCGAAACTTCTCAGCACCACCCTGGAAGCAGACGACGAAGCGAACCTAGCTTTCAGGCAGCAATTTCTGTGGATAAAGGGAAGAAGACTTATGGAGTAAAAGTATCTGTCAGAACTACCGTATTGAGAACCAAACCCGAAAGATGACAAGGGAGTGAAAAAAAGCAAAGGAATCCATGGAATAGAAAATTCACCCCAGCACTCACCTAGTGATAAGGGGAAACCATAGAAAAACCCAATTCAGAGTGTCCATCGGGGGGGGGGGAGGGATAGAACCCACGACCTCATGACTGCACGTTAGCACGGCACCACGTCCATCGGTGGACAGGGAACTTACGATATTGTAAGTTGCTATGAATTTGTAAAAGCATCGTGGTTTACTGTTCACTCAGCTGGAGGATTTAATGTGTACTAGCACGCTGTTCAGTTCGTTGGAACAACCACACGGAAAGCCGTAGATCGCAGTTCAAATCCCAAGTGTGGTGTTGGATTTTCAAATCTGATTCTACCTTTCTAGATTTTATCCACTTAAGGCATACGTGGAAAAATAACAAAGTATAATCAGTTATTCTAAATATTAAGTTTTACCTATCGCTCAGTTTGAATTTCGCATACATTCTGTTACCTTCATTAAGTTATCTGTATAGGCTTGGCATGTTAGCTTTCGAAGTCTAGTAGTTTTCGAGATAAATAATTTAGTTCAACTAAAGTATCGATGTGTTCCTTGTTTTTAAACCGTCATTTAAATAATGGCTGTTTGTATCACTGCAGTCATTTTCGCTTCACCTTAATGTTCTACGCAGAGGTCTACTGGTCAGCAGCCTCAAAGAACGTGAGCAGAAATTGTGGATCAACAGAAGACATCGAATACAGGCACTGGGACAGATATATCGAAAGGAGGTAGAGGTTGGATTTCGCCCATTTGTCACTGAACTTTTTTGCACGTGACGTTAAAGCGCCACTCCTCCCACAACAGACCTCACAACTGTTTCTATAAATACTTTTGACATCATTGTTATTTATTACCGCTGTCCTTAACTTAGCCCTCTCTAAAATTCTGAATTGCTGCAATAAAACACTATGGAGAGACGTTTCCGTTGTATAAAATGAAAAATTGACGTTCACATTCGTACCCATGTGTGTGTGAACGCACCATCTTGCTAAGCGGCGCAGACAGGATGCGATGGTATAACCTATCCTGTAAAATCTGCATATGACGGCGATGCCAAACATTTCAGTTTTTTATCTTCATTCGCCATATGTTTTCAACATCCGGACAGAATTCATACAGCGCTTCATGACGTTTTTGCTGGAAAGCAATCCAAGTTAGTAAAAGAGGCTAATCAGTTTAGTTCTGCTTTAGACAAATAAAGTTTTTACCTAAATGCAAAAACTTATTTGATTGTCACATTTATAATTGGTCAAGTTTTCAGTGCAAAATCAGAACAGCCAACTACAATTTACTCAATCACTTACCATTAGCATGAAGAAAACAGGTACGTTTAAATAATTTCAAGGGAATCATCAAAAGTGAAGCCGTAGTAACCTTCCTGTTACTTAAAGTATGAAGTAAATGTACACATCCCGTCTAAATTTCAATATGGAGATTTGTTCCTAAACATGCTGAGGTTCGATTTACACCACCTGCCACAACAACATTGGATTTTTCGTGGTTTTTAAGCGATTGCTGGTGTAGTTTCTCATTTACCACACTTTTCTTTCCAAAATTTCCCTTTATTTCGCTTCTTTTTTATCTTTCAGGTGTGTTTATAGATTTTGAGGGGTATTTTTTAAGTACGTCCTCCCTCCAACCTTAAGTCATTTTGGTCGATGAATGAAATGGGTGAAGTGATGCTCAAGGCCCAGAGTCCATGGAGCTTAGAGTTACCCGACATTAGTCAATGAGGATAAGGGAAAACCACGGAGAAAACCATATCCAGGTAACTTACCTTGACCGAAATTTGAACTCGGAGCCTCTTGAACGCAAAGCAGACACGCTACCATCTACGCTACCGAGGCGGGGAGATTTCAGTGCCGGACAGATAGCGCGGATTCTTGCTCATAGAAAAGAATACTCCCCAATGACACAGGAGAGCTGCTTGATCGACGGGTAGTTAATCGCCCTCTCTAGGGTCGGGTCTAGATAGGGACTACCACGGCTCTGGAGGCATCTATTCCTCTTATTCCTTCCATCATTCCTTCTTCCTGGGAGGTGGTACGCACATTGGATCTATGTCATATGGTAGGTGTTCTCATATTTTATATCCCTCGCCACAAACACATGTTTGTGAGCACCATTGAGGTCAAAAATGTGTGTTTGTCAAAAGAAAGTGTGAAACTTGAAGTCCGATATGTTGCATTCACTATTAATTTGTTAGATCGAAACATTTAAGTTCAATCAATAGTCAGAGGTTTAAAAAGCTGGACAATTTGTAGTGACTTCGGAACTCCATGCTCTTTGCATGGCTATGGAAAAACAAATGGTGAATTACCACTTGATAATGTATGACTATTTATAAATTCAAACCAATAATAAACTATATCTCTTAAAAAAATTACCATCACAAATAAAGTATTTTTTGACTTAGACCGTGTGCTTGAATGAGTTATATCTTATGACTGATCTGGTTGTTCATTTCCATAACTATCTTTGAAACAATTGATGAAATTTTTTATTCCAACTTTATAGTTAGATTTCTGTACATTTTCGTCACTTTTAACTAATTTTCTAAGTACATTCACTTTGGCAATATAATTACGGAGGGTAAGAAATAATCCCAAAAATAAGAAACGTTTGTCCGGGAATCATACCAGTAACTTCAGGGTGAAAATTCACCTCACTGACCTACGAAGCACGAAGGCAGTCCATGTTACCGATCATGCAAAACCTATTCACCGCACCGTTAAATTTTGTATCATGTAAATACCTTAAATATGGTATGGAATTTTAATGATTTGTTTAGAGCTACTTTTAAGAATGTTAACAAACCATCCTCTAGGTAAAGGCTATTCTGAATTCTGGGTTACGAATAGTGCTATTTATTCGAGTTGTTTTTTAGAAATGTTACTGTTTCCCTCGCCTTTCATCTCCCTCTCCTCTCTCACTCTCAATCTCTCTCATGCACCTGAAGCTCTAAACGTGACTTTTCTGGATTCAGATGATCTCAAAACATGTATTTACAGAGAAATTTCAAAATCCAACTTTTGAGTGGAATGGAATTTTTCCTCCAGTTATCAAGTACGCAGTACAGATAGTAAAAGCAGATTCTTTTATCCACGTTACGCTATTCACTTAACATTCTTGTCTAGGAGTTATTAAACATTGAGTAATATTTATGTACATAGAACAGTAGAAGATAACGCTAACATTTTTTTCTGGAAGTTTAATCCAATTAACATGCTCTTGCAAAGGAAAATAAATACATAAATCAGAACTGGAAGATCCACAAGTACCTTTCTGAGACGACGTGATTTTCCTTAGGAAGATGTAACCATTCAGTAATGAAGTATTTAAAAATGGCTAAAAATTGAGAATCTATTTGATTGAAATTGTATAATTTAATGAGGCTTACGTCGAATTTGAGAACAAAGAAAAACTAACAGGAATAATGTTGCCATTTTAGCTGTAATTTGTGATAGGCGAGAAAATATTGACGCGGTATTCTTGAAAGTTGGGCTTAAATATAACGTTTAATGTTCGTATGACTTAATTTTTGAGTGGTGTTTTATTGGTATACAAAGGCACACATTCGAGTTGAAAAGACCTCGAAAATTTATTTTCTGATGAAATCACGACATTAGATTTTTGGTTGGAATAAAATATTTCATCTGCCTTTCATAGGTGGTGGACAAGAGTAATGATGGCTACAAGTAAATTCAGTTTGTAGGAGGGGAGGGGAAAAAGAAGAAAAAAAGAGAGAGGGGAGGGATTTAAAAGTTTGGAGCATGCCATTAGGCAGCAAAAGAAGAACGTGAGGAGCAAAAGGAAGGAAACAAATTAGCAAACCACGATCCTTGCTGTAATCTCAACAGAGTGCACGCAACTGCGTAACCACATAGAAAAAGGAGTATCACGTGACCCATTACTCAGGGGACGCTGTCCGGCTGCTATACAAATGGGAGGGAGACCCAGCAACATCCCATAAAAATTGCAGCATTAGTCGTTCGACTGCAGAACAGCACATCGCTCGCTCTTCGAGGATTGATATTTTCCTCATGACCTCTATATTTTTTCGGGCACCCTAACGTTCTAAATGTTTCTGCATTTGTCATACCGACTACCATTTTTCTACACCGTTTGTTAAACTTGAGATATGACGTCTTCTCTCGCGATATTCCCGTATTTCATCCCCTCAGATCGCTTTCTTACACTCCAAAGAACGCGGAAATGACTCCTTTCTGAGAATAGTTTACTATACTGAAGCAGAGGAAGGGAGACTGCATATTTTAATGTCTGAAATAGTTTTCAGTTTATCTGTTGAGGTACAAAATTTGTATATTACTTTCCTCCAATGGAGGATTTACTCCTATAACTTAGAAGTGGTCAGACGCCTGTCAAGAAGGAGAGGAGCGTTTAATAGGAGGGAATATCCAATAGGAGGATACGGACCGATATCTTTTATGAGGGTGAAGAAGTTTATTGTATGAAATGTCGGTGTAGTGGGCGAGAGGAAACTGTGATTATGAAGTAGTGAAATGAATAACGAAGAAAACCGAAAAAGAAAACCTCTGAGAAAAAAAAAAACAGCCCTAACGCAATTTCTTCAACCACAAGCACCAAATGTGTTACCCTGGGATTGAATCCGGTCTCTGTGATGAGAAACGAGGGTTCCAAGGACTAGATCACTTCGCCGCCTCCTCTTGAGGTTTATAATTACATTTGGAAAGTTTAGTTGATATCAAACTTTTGTTCCTAAACGATGATACTCTTTGCAGTCTGGATCTAGCCAATGTCCGTTAAACTAACAAAACAATTCAGGAGGAATTGAAAATCATCCTAAAAGTTCTAAAAAGAATCCATGCCGATATTTCACCGGAAATATTCTTTTAGACATCTGAGACCAAAATAATGTATTTTTAGATATTGTGTATGAGTGTATCTTGTTTCTCATCTGTTGACATCTTAGGTCAAAGCGAAATAACGAATAAATACCCAAATCTTGACAAAAGTGAGTGAGTGTGTAGAGCTTCAGGGTCCGTCTCATTTGGGCCCGTCTTGACAAGAAGTGGATAAAAAATTTTTCAAGATATTCTCACCACCTTAAACATAGAAACACATCTGTATTTTTCACTTTCTGAGAAATACCTAACGAATATAATTAAAATAAATATATTTGAAATTATTATTATTATTATTATTATTATTATTATTATTATTATTATTATTATTATTATTATTATTATTATTATTATTATTATTATTATTATTATTATTATTATTATTATTATTATTATTATTATTATTATTATTATTATTATTATTATTATTATTATTATTATTATTATTATTAATTATTATTACTATTTATTAATTTATTTATTTATTTATTTTTTGGTAATTTACGTCCTCCAACGTTAAGTCATATTGGAGGATGGGTCCGATAGTGAAAGGGATGAAATGACGCTCGAATAAGCTCAGGGCCCATAGACCGTAGAGTTACCCGACATTCATCTTTCAGTATAAGGCAAAACCCTTGGAAAAACCTTATCCAGGTAACTCACCCTGAGTGAGATTCGAACTCGGGACCTCTTGAACGTGAAGCAGATACGCTACCATATACGCTACCGATGCGGGATTCTGGATAATACATATACCTACCCATGAAAGGACACCGAGAGGTTAAATTTAAATACTTTAATGAAATCACAATTGAGCCACATGTTAAAATGTACCAAATTAAACACGAACTTTCATTATTAGGTTTTAAATTATGTATGTATAAAACATTATTCTTAATTTTCTAATTTCTTTGCACATTAAAATATTTAGCTTCAACACCCGTTTATGAAGATGTTTTATAAGGTGCAACTTCAATTTTCTGCGAATAGTTTGTATAGTTCTCGTTATCTGAGAGGAATTTGTTTAACATTTGCATAACGTTAAGAAATAAGAAACAAATAAAACCTACTACACAAAAATAGTATGCCTATATCCAATCGACTATCGATTTCACTGTTAATATTCCCTACAACTATTTCAAAGGTATATCGATTAACATGAGGTAAATAAAAAAAGCGATGTGGCCCTAGACGTCCTCCAAACAGAACACCAATAATGGCATTTACTTCCCCCATAATATCAAGCAACCTTTTTCAAGAGAGTTCTCTCTGCATCGATTAGTTTTGGAGATACTGTACAGTTTCAATTTATTGCAGAATACTTTATATACCCATTTATTATCTATATATAGAACTTTAATATTCTGAAAATATCCTTTGAAGTCCCCTTCATTGGGAAAGACTTTTGGATATCCCGTAAACAGTAGGAGACACACAATCTTATTACACCATAAAATGTAGATTTTGTTTAACCCACAATTAATGGAAAATAGAGTTTTTATAGAGTTAACCATTCTGAGATATTCTTGTGAATGGTTTCAATTTTTAAATAGTTTAACTTATATCATGGAAAGTCATTATTCGTTTGAATTTCAATAGAATTTCATTGCCCTCACAGAGTGTCTAACTTGCGAAAATATATGATTATCGCTTTAAACTTTACTATATTCTCCTACTCGCGTTGTACCTACAGAGGCCGACAGAAATATTCGAATAATATAACATGTAACATTGCAGGAACTATAAATACTGTAATATTTATTTGGCAGCGTTGAATTGTTAACATGTAAACATTAACCTTTTGTGTCTCTGAAACAATATTTGAAATATCACTTTGCATGTATTTATTACACAATCTGTACTGTATTTATTCTACTGTCCCTCTTGTTGGAGGACATAAGTATTCGAACGTACCCAATTGAACAGAGAGAAAGGTGGTTGGACGTACCCTACTCGTCCCTACCACATAGCAGTTGTGCTTATGCTATGCCTCGAGACAGTGTGCTCAAAGTTATTCAGCCGATTGTCAACTCACGGGTAATATGGGACGTAAAGGTAAGGAGACAACGGTGGCAGAGAGCAATATTATGATAAATATGTACAAACAAAACAAATCTCTCCCTGAAATTGCCAAAAACTTTAACAGACGCAAAACTACAGTGTTCTGCATAACTCAACGTTTCAGACAGACAACTGTTGTAAATAAACCTAGAAATGGCGCTCCTTCTAAACTCACCATCAGAGAAAGGAGGCAAATAATAAAAATGTTGTAGCAGAATCCGATAGTCACTGCATCTGAGATTATAAGATACCTGGAGCAAATTCTGGCACTGTGGTTCATACCAGAACAGTTGAACGGGTTTTAAATAGTACTGGGTACAATGCCCGCGCTTCTAGGAAGAAACCATTTGTTAATAAGGTGAATAAAAAACAGCGTAAAGAATTTGCAAAACAGTATGTGGTGAAACCAACAGAACTCTGGGATAAGGTTCCCTGGTCGGATGACAGCAAATTCTGCTTGTACAATGGTGATGGACGTCTTAAAGTGTGGAGACTGCCAAATGCAGAATGGGAACCTAAGAACATGGTAGCTACAGTGAAACATGGTGACAGTAGTGTGATGATATGGGGCTATATAGCTTCATCTGGTTTTGGGGGACTGGTGTTCCTAGATGGGATCATGGACAAATTTGAATACAAGATATTTCTTGAAAACAATCTTGAAAAGAGCGCAGAGAAGCTGCGATAAGGACATGATTATTACTTCCAACAGGACAATGATTCTAAGCCTACTGCTAAAATTGTAAGCCTTTGGATCGTTTACAACACTCCTCACACTTTGCAGACACCGCCCCAATCTCCAGATTTAAATCCTATAGAGAATATCTGGAAGGAACTTGAGGAGTGTGTGAGGAAGTATCACATCTGAAGCAAGGACCATCTGAAAGAGCTTCTTCAAACAGGGTGGAGAAATATAAACTCTGCAGTCACTAAACAACAAATACAATGCCCAAACGATTATCAGTAGTAATTCAAAGAAAGGGGATGATAACTAAGTACTAGCTGTTCTCTGTTCGAATACTTATGTCCAGATGTAAATTAACCGTTTTATTTTTCCTTGTAGTACAAATTAGTTTGAGTTGCTATGTATGACTTTATATGTATAATGGAAGACTCAAGTTTTTTGTATCAGTTGTGTTTACGTATGCTTACTCTGCGTATCTTTAAAATAATATAAGTAATAAATATGTTTACGTTCGAATACTTATGTCGGCCTCTGTACATGGAAATGTGTAATAAAACAATTTGTAAAATTTTATTTAGATATAAGTGAAGTAGATAAAAAATAAAACTTTTTACGATTGAGAAGAGAACTTCAATTTCCAACCGCAGGAACACTCTCGCTCCGACGTGCTAGACAAAGGAATGCCTTAAATGGGAGACAAATAAGGAACTTCAAAATGATATCGAAATTCAGTTTGTACGTACCATACACAGTGATATTAATGAAACTGGATAAACAGCACAAAAAATTAGGAGAAGAAAATATACTAAAAATTTCTAGAGCTCAAGGGAAAATTTTTCAGAACAAAAACAACATTGGCACATGTGGTAGCGCAGTGTAATTCATTTAGCCTATATTCTCTAAACTAGCGATGTCCAACCTTGGCTTTTATTTTTTAATGGCGTCACTTTGGTACCTCCTTTATTTTATGTATAAGAAAATTTCTCCTACACTCATTCAAACGAGCAAGCATTATAGAAGTTTGATTTCGAGTCCAAAAAGTGTCATAGCTCAGCTAACAATACTTGGGGGCTAATCGGGACTGCCTCTTTTGCATGGGTTTGGGAATCACTGCACTACACAGATTAAACTAAACGCTTTTTCATTGGTTTGTGCTCAATTGAAAAATAAATTAACTGAGATAAAATACCCTGAAAGAAATGTGGAAAACGTATAAAATATTCTAAAAGCAAAATTGTTTCATCAGCCTACAAATGAAACAGACACTGAAATCTTCATTTTTGCCTTGTCTTGGTCCAATAAAATGATTCAGTATAACTCTGCGGCCATTAGGAACATAATTTTCATACTAAAAGGGCTGAATAGTAAAGGTCTAAGTTGCCTGTTTAGGAATATAAGGCCACAAACTTCCAGAAGAAACAATTAAATTTCTTCACATTTTTTATGAATAAGGAGATTACAGAAAAATGATGCTCACTATGAATATAAGCTATTTTCACAAATTTAAAATGCACTTTTTACCAATCCCACATATATCTTAAACAGCGTACAGCTTAATCCAAATTTCAATGGTTTTATAAAATAAAAATAATTAACAATTTTCCAGGTAAAGAATTGAATAGCGGAGAATTTTCTTGAAAATATTTGTTTATTGCCATTGGAAAGTACTGATCATAAGTAATGGAGTGAGTGAGTGTGTGGGGCTTTAGGGCCCGTCGACATCGAGGTCATTTGGGCCCTATAAGTAATGGATATAAGTTATGCTACTCGTACCTAATATCTTTCTTATTTTCTAACACACGCGCATACAAACTGATTGATCTTCTTCTAATTTTTGAGACTCTGGGATTCTAAATCACCAATCACAATTTGGATATGAAATTTTGGTTGGAATTCAGATTATTGTACTTACTATGGGTATACGATAGAGAAAACTAAAAAACAATGAAATGATTTCGTCAGTGTCACATTTTATTTTCTTCAGCCTAATGGTGCTTCAATAAGTCTGTAATATTTCCCACAAAACACGTCTTATTAGACCACTTTTATCGATTACATTTACTTAATATTTATATGTTGGTGCTTAGAGTACATTTGCTTATCCTGTTTCAAATTCTTAGAAGTGTCAACGAATATATAAAAAATACTGTGAATAAATAGAACGGAAGCTCAATTTGCTTTCAAGTGCTTACAAAAAACTGAAAACATTTTTTGAGAATACACATTGTTAGTGCAAATTATGAAATCCAATGGTGGTAATGATATATTTCTTGTTATAAAAATAGTTATAATGGGTAATATTTGCATTAAATTTCACTTCTAGAATAACAAAATAATTACGAAATTTAATTGTTGTCTGTACCCATGGTAATTAAAGATAAGTCCCAAGAAATACGGACAATAAAGGGCATAAATTTCCGTGACATGATATTTCTGAATATCACCCCATTCTGATGACAAACTAACTTTCTATCATCAAATCACACAAAATCAGCTTTGCTCTTTTTGTTATGGCGGCTTTACTGCAGACAATCTGGAAATGCTGTCGGAATTTGAATTGAAAAAGGATTAACCGTGCATCAAACCTAAATGAAAAAGTAATTTCGTATAGTTAATGAGCTGTTAAATCCAATACGGGTTTAAAAGAAAAAGTTCTGTAAGCTGCTTATCACATCCCACTAGATGAAGAGGATGGAGGATGGGTCGGCAAGGGTTGGGAGAGGATAAAAATACGCCGCCACAGCCGGGATTATCATTTTTATTTTTCATCATAAATTACTTCCCGATCAGAAGCTGGGGCATTAATCAACCAGTCAGCAATATTATGACAAAAACCAACAACAACAAAAAATATTATGTGTTTTACACCGCCATGACTTCCCTACTTACTCTTGTACAGATTATCCTTACAAACATTAATTCCTCTATCTTCTTCATGCTAATCAAAATAGAATTTGTGAAAATTAGTTTTATACACATTTCGTTTTAATTACGATGATAATGTGGGAATATATTATGCTTAAATCGATTTTCAAATCTACTTAAGAGTATTTCTATGTGAGAGCTTTGAAGTTCGTTTTATTTGTATGACTGGAAAAAATAACGATTTCATTTTGAGAAAAGTGCAATAACTGAAAAATTAAAACGAATAATAAGTAATATCTCGAAAATTCTAAATTTATATTCAATATAAAGAATGTTCTTTAACGAGTTCTGAATGTTATGTAGTACCTTCGATACGGTTTACTGATTCTGTAGAAGTCATTCAGGATAAAGGGCATTTTACGAGATAACGCCAGAGAAATCAAGATACACATCTTAGGCATTCTGTACTTAATCTTACGGTACTTTAGTCAGAATCTTAAAGAGCATTTTTTAAAAAATAAAAAAATTCAAATTTTAGTCCTTGTAAAATGTAGTTGAGCACTTAGGGATTCCTCTGCAAATTTTGGCGTCGAGATCTTGGAAGGTAAATTCATATCTATGTTAGATATTTAAGCAACTTACTTGTTTGAGTTAATACATGCCTTTCCAAAAATGCATTGCTTCCTTTTTAATTTAGGACGCCTAAAACTTTTTGTTTATGGTGAAGTATCAATACTGATTGTTAGAGTAACTACTTCTTTTCCTCTACTACAAGCAACAAGTAGATAGCAGGGGAGGTAAAAATGTCCAGGAAAACATGCTAGTTGCCATCAGCAGAGTATTCGGCGAGTAATAACGCATTCATGGGATTCAAAAACAATTCTCTCTCTCTCTCTCTCTCTCTCTCTCTCTCTCTCTCTCTCTCTCTCTCTCTCTCTCTCTCTCTCTCTCTCTCTCTCTCTCTCTCTCTCTCTCACACACACACACACACACACACACACACACACACACACACACAAGCTGTCCTTACCTCCCCAGAGTGAGTGAAGCGGAAATGTTTTATCCACAAAAGGAGGTGGGGTGAAATAACAAGGTGACATTGGAATCTTGAGTTAAACTGAGACGGTCTGCAGTTAACCGGAGGTTTAACCCTTGTGAATGGCAGTGACTTCTTCACAACACATGCCCGCCTCGGTAGCGTGGTGGTAGCATGTCTGCCTCACGTTCAAGGGGTCCCGAGTTCGAATCTCAGTCAGGGTGGGCTACCTGCATAAGGTTTTTTCCGGGGTTTTCCCTTATCCTGAAATACGAATGTCGGTTAACTCTAAGCTCCATGGACTCCGGGTTCATTTGAGCAACATTTCACCCATTCCATTCATCTTCCGATATGACTTAACGTTGGAGGACGAAAATTACACAAAAAAACATCACAGCACACAGCATTATGTTTATTGTGCTCTTCTGAAACAGGCTACACAAGGAACTTCATTTCAAGAAGTCATTTTAGACTTACTTTCTCGTCAGCTACAAGTGATATGAATTAGAAAATACGATTATTGGTCAGCTGAGAGGAGAAACGGAGAATGGTTTGAATGTATCGCACCTTTGGCAAGGATCGTACATCCAAAACTTAAACTGTGGTGGATTACAATTTCAAAAGCAGAGAATAGGTTTTATAGGCAATACCTATAGAATATAATTTATGAACTACCTAGTCCTGAAGTTTTATTTCAGTTAGTAGCTGTGTGCTGAGAATTAAACGTGTCTTTGTCAAAGCCGGGAGTTTATGGTCATTATGTGCCATCATGAGCTTAGTGTTGTGACATATATGTTTTACATTTGGCAGCATACATTTCTTTTTACTTTTTCCAATACGCAATTGAAACATAGGAAATAATCTATTTCTACAAACCGCGATGCCAATATTTCACTGGAAATACGCGGTTTGAGACTTCGACTGAAGCCCAAAGAGAATTTTTAGAAAAAGAAGTGTACGTGTGTATGTGTGTGCACATTGAAAAGCAAACTCAAATTCGGGAAATTGGTTAAAAACAAATTTGATATTTGGGTTAAATATTTCCCCAGGAGTTTCCTCTTCAGAAAGTTTTAAAAAAGAACACCCATACCAAATTAACCTTCTCATGGAAAATTTTGGTTTTACCAAAAATGGTTAGCGACAAAATATTTCTGTAAGAGATATAAATCTCGTGAGAGAAAATAATTTTTCACGTATCTTTTGATGCAGGTTTGTATTTTCAAATACTTATACGTTTCTACTTGCTATGCAAAGACAACGGAATTCAAAGCCATCATATAG
Source organism: Mantis religiosa (assembly GCA_030765055.1). Taxonomy (NCBI): domain Eukaryota; kingdom Metazoa; phylum Arthropoda; class Insecta; order Mantodea; family Mantidae; genus Mantis; species Mantis religiosa. The sequence continues at coordinate 371,942,034 of CM060950.1, forward strand.
TCTCCACATCTATATAGATTTCACAATCGCTTAACCCTGCTATGTTTTCCTGTTACCATTGCACCTGAAGGTAAATATGTAATAAAACCACTTCCATAAATTTTTTATCTCGATTATTAGAGTAACTAAGCCTTTATAAGAGTAGTTTGTGCAAGAACGAGGAATAGAAATCATGCGAATGCATTGCAAAGTTTTCAATAAACGTTCATTCCCATCAATCCTACGGTTACAAAAAGTTTTTATTATATTTAATATGTCCATAAACAGCTCATTTTAAAAATATTATGCTTAATATATATTGTTGCCTGTTGCAGATTTGTTCACAATTGCACTGCACCCTCCAATTCTGAAAGTGTTACAGTGTGTCATTTAAAGGAAATTTAAATTAATATCCAAGAGATGCTCACCCTAAATCTTGTAACAGAAAGGTGATCAATTCCAATATAAATTAGGAAAGAAAATTAGGATATATGTAGTGATTTTATTTTAAGGGAGTAAATTGATTAACTCGTACGATAATTGGTAACATTTTTACTTACACTCGGTGACGGATGTGTTGTTAGTTGTTTTAATGTAGTGTTACATAATAACATACTCATTAAAACTTTCGGGATGTCTTCTTTGGGATACAGTTTCGGCTACAATGAATGTTTAAAACCCTTAGTACTAGCACACGCATGAGTCATAGAATGCACGGAGAGACAAGAGCGTGCTTAAGTAAATATTTATCTAGAAATTGTCTAACAGAATATTAGTATAAAATTATGCAAATGACGGTTTTATATCACTTATAATTAACTTCAGGCAGTCGTTAGTTTTTTGCTAAACATTACAGAACTGCTTCAGATGCGGAGCGATATACAATTAATAACTTAACATTCTTTTATTTTAAAAGAGTTTATGTTATATTACGTTATTCTTAAAGAAAATTATAATTTTTAAAGGTATATTGACATTGAAATCTTATAAATAATATCGTTCGTAACAATAGAAGAAAGTAATCAAAATTAAATTATACATAAATAAGGCATAAAATGTGTAATGGTAAATGATAATGGTTAACGTCACAAACAACTTATTTGACATACATTTTGTGCTTTAACGAGATATAACTTTCTTGTTCAATGTAATTTTGTACATCCTTTGTGGTTCACTGGTTGTTATGCTAAAGTCATTCAGAAGGTGTGAAGACTTTCTTGATAATCTTCGCGTTACGTGCATGAAATATGCTGATCTGAAATACCAATTTTGACATTTAAACGACTTCTTTTGTTGCGTTAAGCTGTTCACACGCACACATACCATTTCCTAAAATGCTTCTCTTCGCATGACTTCATATTCTGTATATAAAATCTCCGAATTGAATTTTGAATGGAAGTTGGTTTGGAAGTTGAGTTGGTCAAGCAATGTTTGAAGCTTGTCAAAAATTAATTTGACTTTCTTCTTCCAATTTATCCGAGTGGCAAACAGCCTCCTACATATGTAAAGGCGTTTTACTGATCTGAAATGGAAATAGGTATTGGTGTAAGTCAATCTACAAGAACACAGTCATTTCCTCATGGAATATAATCGGGGACTGTTTTCTCTGTATGAAAGTATATTGAAAATAACAGAATCAACCATTTTTCAAAGCCTCCGAGCGGCTCTAGGCATTCAAGCCTCCCTCGTTCATAGCCGAATGCGCAAGTTCAAACCTCACACGCTATCTTTATTTCTTAATTTTAACGTTTTCATTGTATTCATGATCATCAGCAATTAAGGAGAAAAGTTTGAAATAGAAGAGGGAGTTTACACAATTTCACTTTCAAAATTCATATTGTCGTTGCCCTAAGACCTATCCTCTTTCGTCTAAAGTTAGTTATTTATACTTGAGACATATTTCGTTCCTATGGCGCATTAAAATAAGCAAACAAAACAAAAATAAAAACAAATAAAATACTTAATATCCCGTCCAATATCCCTCATGCTTGGAAACATAATTATTCTCGGCAGTAGTCTCTACTGATGAAAATAATTTGATATTTCTGCGAGAAACTTTCACGAAACGTTGAAGAAGTCCCATAGTCTGGCAGAAGTCTTCCTCGGCCGGCGACGGAAATTTGGAAGTATCTCCTTCATTTCTGCCCACATGTTCTCAGTTTGGATTTAGAGGATTTGAACTTGGAGGTTGAGATACCTTCTTGCCCATCAAACCAAAGTTAAACGATCCTTGATTTATGAAGCCTGTGACTGTCCTGCAGGAACAGATTTGTTTCATTGAGATACCCTTATCAAACAGGTAGCGCTAAAATGGATTGCAAAATGTCGTGATAGGTCCTACTGTTTAACCTTCCACGTATTCGCCCAAGCTATCCTGAACCTTTAAATAAAATCATGAGATTCTTACGCGACCAATGCGAATGCAAACGCGAGTGGTCGGATATCACCGATGAAATCGGTGACGACGCGATCGGCTCACGAGCACTCGCCCATTACACGACGTTGACACTGTAATTCGTGGACAACGATTGCTTTCCGTCGGTCCATGTTTGTAGCATCGGAGGCAAGATGGTCCAAGGCATATTCCTCAGAGATTACCTCCTTACGTGCAGCTCCCTTGATTTATATGATCTATAAAAAAAAGCGCATTCAATTTAGCGGCAATTGAATAGGTTCTCATTTCTACTTCTGGCTGAAGACATCCATCCTCCGAAGAACAACATTTTTACGACTAAAATTACCCTTGAAGTTAGCGCTCCCTCCATTTGGGTATGCCATATCTACGAGCAGACGAAAAGCCTGTGTTAATCAAAAGTATCACATCTGTGCGCCTGTCTAACAAAGCTGTCACATTTCAATTGAAATAAAATACTCAAGAGCAGGTGTCGCAGGAAAGAGCGATTGTGTGTCTAACATATGTGTAGGTCGCTAGAATAAAATAAAAGGACTGATAAAAACACTACTAGTAGTACTGAATCACACTAACCATTGTTTACCTTTCTTATGAGGAAAGTATAATAAAATATACAAAGCTAGTTCATTAGTAACACATGCAGATTTTCAATAGCTTTTGCACAGAATTATTAAATGTTTAAGAAATGAACAATCACATATAACTGTTCCATAATTAATGGAAGGGTATTACATTTAAAAGGTTGTGGAGTATGTATGGATGTAATTTATTTTAATAATACTTAAAATCCACATTTGCTACATTATATTGATCATAAAAACAAAAAATAAGAAAGCTGTAGGATTAAAGTGTAAACATAAAGATGCGAGATTAGGACTCGCTGCTCTCCAACTGGACATTCCATTCCCATCATCTTCACCACTCGTCCATTGCTCCAGCTTATACCTGAGGTTGCTGTAGGAAGCCCTAATGTCTTATTCAAACACGTGCTTTCATTGATCCTCTGAAATCCGTTATCATCTTTGAGGACTTGATCTGAATTGGAACTTAAGTCATATTTTGCCTTTCAGGAGTATGCCCATTCTTTTCCTGAGTAAGCTATAAGAGGTAAAGTAAGCAGAAATGAAATGCGTCGAATGGATCCCTTATGAGCAAGGGGCATTCAGTCCAAAGCGATTTGTCTCTTTAGACAGAATAACGGGGTTGTAGGCTCTTCGTCCATTTCATTATCCACAGGGCTATTCACCACAATTACTAGTTCTGCTGTGATCTAATCTGCTTATGATACTAGTATAGCACTTCTCTAACGCCGCTAGTTTCTTTATTTCTTGGATTCTACCATAAACTATAACGTGATACTTAAACTTCCAAATTGTTTCATTAGTTGTTTTCAAAATTCATATTTGTGGTGCCAATAGCCTACCTCCTTTTTGAAATACTCTCAAACTCATTCCAAATTAGTTAACGTATCTGACATGCAACTCACCACCAATATTTCTTACCAACAATATTCACAATGAAATCTGCGATAAAAACAAAAGACTGATAATTTATGTAAGTTATAATCTCAACCTTGACGTACTATAAAAATAAAGCATTCTGGCTTGTTTATGACCACTTCTGTTTTACTCTACTCTTATGGAGAAGTTACACCTCTTGAACTTATTGTGGATGCCTGGGGTACTGCACCAATGTGAGTTTTTTATTGCCGTAGCGACCGTACTAGGCTGGAGTTCTACCTGGAGTCATAGCTGTTGGGTGTATGCTTGTGTGTCGCCAAAGCAAGAACTGCGGGTTAATGAACACTAACTGCTACAATGATTCTTTTAAACAACGCATGTCTTTTCCACGGATGCCCTTTAGTTAGGCACTGATATAGTTTTTGCGACGAAGGTACACATTTTTCTCACATATATATCGCGATCTCCAAAGTTATGACTTCTATTCTGCGTGTGCTTTGAAAATTCGTCGAGACAGAAATATTTTAGAACTTGAATATTACAACAAAATACACGTAAGTGTAGCATAATCAGTAAACTAGTTTAGTTATTATTTCCAATGCTATCATATTTTCGGTCATATACATAGTACAACAATAATTTGCTGCATTTTTAGTGCTTTTGGGTTCATATTTATGTTTTAAATTTTAAAAATATGTAAAATTAAATACATTTTAATTCTTTTCATATACAAAAGCTACATTTCAATTAGAATAATTACAGATATAAGGAAAACTGTTCATTTTCAGGTAGTAAAGATGTGAGACGAGCCTATATTGTTTACTGTGTGAGGAGAAAGATTTTAATGAAAAAATGATTAATCTCTTTTTAATATTTATTTTACATTTTAACCAGAATAATATTGCATAAATCCGGACAAATGTCTCTGTGAATGGAAAACTCTCACCATGAGCACATGTTAAACTTTTCAGATAGAGAATATTTGAAAAGACAAAAGCAGCATTACTTTAAATTATGGTATCACATGGTAGATTGCAAATTAATAATATGTTTTGCTAACTAAAATTTACACTTATACCGGGATAATTAGGGGAAGTCAAGGACCCTTTGTATGATTAACACTGACGGTGCGAAGAGCTGTGTAACTTTTCAGGTAGCGACCACTACCTATATACCTTTTTCTTTCAGTTAATAAATTTTATACCTCTGGAGCAAACAGATTTGGTTTATTGTGCTTCAATTCGATCATAAAGTTGTGCATCGGTTGGTTTTTTAATTCCATGTGACAGTTTGCGCTCCTTAATAACATGCAAAATTGGGCACAGAACCCGTCCGTACTTTCCTACGTAGATTGATTTCCAATCACTTTTAACATATCCATCTTCAACAATTACAACTGAGTAATTCTGAAATGCTATCTGGTTTCTATTTGATCTGGTCCTTTATCTTACTATTTATCTCAGTAGCTAACTGGCCCTGTTTTTTCTGTTATTTCAGTAGCTGACTGTTTTGGAAGGGGGATCTCAGTAGCTAACTGACTCTGTTTTTCAGTTATTTCAGTTGCTAACTGATCTCTTTTCTTATTGATTCCTATTTATTCTCTGCTTCTAAGTGAGTTTTGTAGGCTATTTAAGTTTTTTAGGTAACTGACTCCATTTTTCACTTCTTAATGCTCCTTTGGGTAGATATGCAGGTTCCTTTATGCCGTAGTGATCCTGAGCTTCAGGTGCTCTAGATGGTCTAGAAGTTCTGGACGTTATTATAGATTTACACCTTGCTTTAGTTTCATATATTTTGTATTCATTTCATTTTATTGTTCGTGTGTCGCACCCCTGGTTCTCCAGTTTGCAGAAGAAGTAATTATTTAGGCTTTCCAATTGTGATGGCATTTTGTAATGCTACATTTGTTGTTAATATGCAGCTCCTTCACCACCATGCTGGGTTTCAGGAATATTTTACTATATAGCTCCTGAATGATTACTTAAGTAAAGAAGTTTTTTACCATTGCTTTTTAGAGAATTTGTATGTCTTTAAATGATGCAATTTCTGGCTCTGTGTAACACATAACTTTTCATAAAGCTATTTTCCGTCTCTATTGTTGACTAAATGAAGAAAAGCGTACAATTACTAGTATGTTCAAAATAATTTGTTTAGATAGTTCTTTCTAGTAACAAAATCAAAACAATTATATTTTCTCTCTTTTCTTTATTGTACTTATTTGAGAAATTTTACGTTACAACTGTTGCACAAAAGTTTCCCCTGAGCACCCCATTCAAATTGGCACCTCACAAAATATCAGCTACAAGCTCTGCACCCAAATTAAGAATTCTATCACAGGAGGAAGCAACATCCTTTACAATTGTACCACTCTTGGTTGCTAATATATTGACTGTTTCTATTTATTATACAACACATGATGGTTACACACACACACACACACACACACACACACACACACACACACACACACACACACACACACACACATATATATATATATACCAGCAAAGGCATGTTCACCCTTTGTCCATGCGTCTACCATGCAGCTGAAATCCTATAGTCGTTATCTGCAATTCCCATATATGTGATATATATACTTTGAAAACAGGCATTTTTAGCTTAATTTCATAATTGTCGAATTTTGGAATTATTGATTCAATTCCAATGAGGCGCGAACGTAATAGGACTAGTTTATTTGTTTGGATATTCTCCGAATTTAGCAAAATTAAAGAGGTAGTAGAATTCTAATCCATATAAACATAAATATACTTACTAATATAATTGTTTAGAATATATTTATTTTAATTCCCTAATTCAATTAATCTCTTTTTTCACCTTTTTTATATCAATCTTACATGCTCTCCTAATGTGTGTTGTTAATGCTTACACACTTTTCCACTCAAACACGCGCGCGCGCGTGTGTGTATGTCTGTCTGTGTATGGGTGGGTGGGTGTGTGTGTGTTTGTGTGTGTGTGTGTGTGTGTGTGTGTGTGTGTGTGTGTGTGTGTGTGTGTGTGTGTGTGTGTGTGTGACAGAGAAAGGGAGAGAGAAGATGTAGCACAAACACCCAAACCCGGTTAAATAAGAAACTTGAAATTCAAGTTCAGCATCTTGCAAGAATGTGACAGGAATATTTTGAAGAAAATCTCTCACACCAAAGTAGCCTTCTTTATTTTCTGAAAAATAAGTGTAATGATTTTGATTAAAAAAGCATATGCTTCTTATATTTCCATGGAAAAATAAATATAAATCCCAATTTTCTAGGAATTTTCTTCCTTCTGAAGACATTTGCAAAACCACAAGACATAGAAAGAATTTTACAGCACAAAGGATGTGAATCTAATTAAAGCACACAATTTTCAAATCAGTATTTTGTCGAGATGACTATTTTTGTGATATTACTTGTTATTCGTTTGAATTTTAAAATAACTTGAATTTTCAAATAATTTCACTCTTCTAAAATAGGAAGTCATTAATCGTAATTTTATGCTCTGATCATGCAAACTTATTGGAAATATTCAAATACATCACATAGTGACCAAATACCGCTTCTGCTGGGAATACCAATATTCTTTGAGTGTATAAGTTAATGACAAGTGATATTTTCTTTCTTTATTTATTTAACAACAATGAAATAAACTTTTATTAAGTGGACCTTTTTCTGCACTATCATTAGTCAACACGGTAAAACTAAAATATGTACATGATAAGACCTGCTACTGATCTGCACATTAATGTATTAAAAAAAGGTGACGGTCAACCACGTAAGAATTAAGGGGATGCAGCACCGAAAATCCCAAATCCAGCAATTTTCAACCAAGCTTGCTGAAATGTTTACCACTTTGTTCTGAGGTATAGTGGACACAGAATTCAAAATTTGGTTTTTATATCTTCAATAGTTTTTGAGGAATAAATCTGTGAAATTCAAAATTTGGGCAAAATTCAAACCGATCCACGTGATGAAAATTTTCAAAATTTTTATTTTTCTATTTCTAAAAATATTCAGATGGTTATGAAGAAAAGATCTATCATATGAATTCCTTATCCTACTCTTAGTTCCAGAGTAAAAATAGGTATGGAGCAAACAAAAAAGCCAAAAAATGATTAAACCTCTGACTTTTTGTATCAATAACTTTAAAAATATAATGAATATTAATAATTCATATGATAGAAACCTTTGTTTGCTTTCTGTGAACATGTGTTGAAAATTTTATAGGAACTGAATCAAAACTGCATCGTGTGGAACATTTTGTATGACAAAAAATGTTGAAAAAACTATAACTGAGTAAATCAAATTTTAAAATCCAAAACATTTTCCTTCTCAGCTGCATGCTTTGAAACAGACTAAAACCCTCCAGATAGGTAAACTGGACCCTCCTGCCTCTTCCTTCTCTCTTCTACTGCAGTGTTCTTCAATTTCAGTTTCCTTCTGGATGTTTTAGAAGTTACTTTCACAGAAATTGCTGAATGAAGTAAGCGTAATTGGCCCTTCCCTTTACTAATTTTTAGAGATGCTGGTGAAATCTGTGTCCATTATGTCTGACTGCATTTTGAGTGAGGAACAACACTAATGGCTGATGTCACAGCAATCTGAAGTCTCTTCTACGACATATATATTTCTTTTGGGCAATTATGCCATATCATGTTATGTAAACCTTCATTTGCACTTTGTGTCTTACCCAATATTCATCTCCTTAGGATTTCATCTGATGCCAGCCTTTGATACACAGCCAGTAATTTTCTTATCACATCAGGCCTCAAGTATGTTCACATTGTTGTGTTATGTTTAGGTGTTTCTTCCCATGTATTGTTTGGGCTATTCCTGATCCTAACTATGTACACAATTATCAAGAGGTCAGTTGTTTCAAAGAATGTTTTACCTATAACCTATATAACAGTTATATGCACGTTTTGAAGTATAAAATATCTTTATAAATGTTAAATGGCAGACTAAAACTCATCAGTTATATATAAACAGTATTTAGTTTAAAGAGAAACACAAGAAAATCCCGACCGTTGGAAACTCACACAAAAGTAAAATAATAAACATTACAATTTGCTTTCAATATTTGCAGCCAGTGTTTTGTTTCCATGGTGTCACATATTGTAAGAAATAACCATCATACCAACACACAAAATTCCACCATAAACTTTGCCCGCTAATTTCAAATGTATTAATTTAGTACGTTCAACCGAACTCAAATGACAGAATTCTGTGAATCCAATGGCCACTATGCGGGTGCGCACGGGCATTTAAATTGTCATATGAAGGTATTTAAATGCTTGAAACTCATAAATTTAGTTGGATTATTATACTATAAGGTTCAAAGTATTTTATTAGCTTAAAAACAAAAATATTATTTTGTTTCCATATTTTTAGCCAATTTCGGTGCTGCATTCCCTTACAAGACAAATCTACATACAATAAATGGTTTTAGTGAATGCGGAGTCAGAAATCCTTTAATCTGTTTTGCAATAATTTTTTCAGCCCGCCTTGGTAGCGTGGATGATAGCGAGTCTGCACTGATTTCGAATAATCTGGTCAGGGTGAGTTACCTGGATAAGGCTTTTTCCATGGTTTTCCCTTATCCTGAAAGACAAATGTCAGGTAACTTCAAGCTCTATGGACCCTGGACTCATTTGAGCATCATATCATCCATTCCATTCTTCGTCCGATATGACTTAACGTTGGAGGACGTAAATTACAACAAAAAAACTGTTTAGTAGTGATAACCACTGTTCAGAAAAAAGGTAAGATGAGTTTAATTCTTGCATGTGGAAACATTCAAGTGCTTACGACAGTACATTAAATCGATATGTTGCTCGATAATATATTTGTACATGTTATGATAGCTCGATATTTGCTAGAGAACAATGTCGGTTAAACTGCCGATTTCGACGAACGTGTAGGCGTTGTCATCATAGAGATGCTCTGTGCATGCCGATGTGCAGTCAAAGGTCACTAATATTGACGGTGTACATATCGCACCATATAAATGAGCATCATTTCAAATATTTCTTTCATTTAAGGTCGTATATATCCTACAAATTTGTTAAAGAACGTAAAACATTTAAAAAACGGAAGTAATGCTTGCATTACCGATGCATTCATGTTTCAGGTGCTACTGAACCAGAGTCAGCTCGTTCAATATTAAATCTTAATACCTGTTGACTTGATACTCCTATAATGTAATCAAACGACATATTTGACATGTGAATATGAAATATCTATCGTTATTGGACAATGAATGTATTTCTTCCATTTTATATTGTTCTAGTGTACGCCAATATCATGCCAGTTGTACTTACAATGTAAAATATTACATCTCACTTTCGTCGTGTTTGTTTGGGTTAAGCAACGTGTTTGAAACAAAGTCGCTGGTCATCCTCAACAGCCACATTCAGGACTAAAAAGGTTTTGGTATTCTTTGAAATAGCTTAATTGTTATTAAAAACCTTCTGGAATGGTTTTCAAGTAACAATCTATGTTTTTTACATTCTCGTTGAATTAAACATCTAGTTTGGAACAAAAGTTACCACTGAGTGATTAAGGAAGTATAAAAGAAAGTTTCTTATATGCCTAAATTTCCATATGTAACCGTTGGTCGGTATTGTTTTAACCACTGATAATAGAACCACAAGCCATCCCACCTTTCTGTTTCTAATACCTCTCTTTTAAATGTGGCCACGCCGTGGCTCAGTAGTTAGATCGCTTGGCTCTCACCAAGGCGGCCCGGGTTCGATCCCAGGTGACCGCAAAGTGAGATTTGTGGTGGACAACACGGTGTTGGGGCGGGTTTTCTCCGGGACCTCCGGTTTCCCCCGCCATCTCATTCCACCGGTGCTCCATCTTCATCTCATGTATGATCAGTGTCACCGCCTGCGGTGCCGTATGTAGTAAAAGCGGGCGTTAAACACTACACATTTCATTTCTTTTAAATGTACAAAGTCCTTTTCTCCAGGTGTATGTAATTATAGAGAAGCGCAATGCCTGTTTATCATCATCATCATCATCATCATCATCATCATCATCATCATCATCATCATCATCATCATCATCATCATGATTATTATGATTATGATTATTATTATTATTATTATTATGATTATTATTATGATTATTATTATTATTATTATTATTATTATTATTATTATTATTATTATTATTATTATTATTATTATTATTATTATTATTATTATTATTATTATTATTATTATTATTATTATTATTATTATTATTATTATTATTATTATTATTATTATTATTATTATTATTATTATTATTATTATTATTATTATTATTATTATTATTATTATTATTATTATTATTATTATTATTATTATTATTATTATTATTATTATTATTATTATTATTATTATTATTATTATTATTATTATTATTATTATTATTATTATTATTGTTGTTGTTGCTGTTCACGAAGTTAATTGTTCACTAGGTATTCATCCTCTCTGAGCAACTGCGACCCAGAAATGAAATGCTCAACTGAGCAGAAGTAATTTGTTTCAAGTTTCAGCTATTGTATTTATAAAATGTGTAATTACACAGGACAGCTACACAATTGCTGAATGAAGCTGTAAAGATTTTTAATGTTTTGGAACAATTAAGCGCTATTAATCCGCTTTGCATACATCCATTCCTAATAAATCTTCTTCTAATTAATTGTATAGCGGAAAATCTAGAGATACATTGCTACCAGGTGACCTCGGAGGTGCTAAGCAAAGACTCGTTTCGAAATGGAATTCCGATAGATATGCAAATGTTTTTTGAGGTGGCCACAGATCAACTGTCGGAAAACTATTCAGTAAGCTGAGTTTGGCTAACTTTATTTTGTAGTTTAACTTAAAACGATATTCCTATACTGCTATGTTTCGGGTATTCGGGTATATATTGCTTTAGTTGGCAATTAACATATGACACATCATTTTCTGTATGAGTGTCCTCAGTCAAAACAAAGCAACAATGGTAGGTAACCAATGTTTCAGCTAACCAACGTTACTTGCAAGGCACCTACAAGGTGATACACTACATTAAATGTGGAGTATAGATATTAATGGCTGTTTGTGTCATAATCAAGCCTCAGAATTAGTGACCTAGTATTTAACCTAACGGCATTTAGTCAACAAAACACCTCCTATAAAGCACAAATGTACTGTACCGTAAACGTTGTGTTAGCTTTGTTTAGATATACTGTAGCCCCAGTTGGCCGCAAAGTATATCGGGTCCCAAGTTTATTACTTATAATTAGCGCTCGAAAGTTTAGCCCAAAATTCCTAAAGTTAGTTGTGCATGAGGTAAGATCGTCAACTGAGTTATCATCAATTCGTGCTGTTGGTGGAAGCCCGCGCGCACTGGCTACGTCACGCAGAGACGGAATACCTCTACAGTAACAGCAGAAGCTATAATGCGTTCTCCAGAAAAATATAGCATGATCCATTCTGTGAAAAGTTCAGGATGAACTACAAGGTTCTAGAGAAAATTGTAATACACATAAAGGAAACAGTAGCACCTCTTTTTGGTTTGAATTTGTTCTACATTATGCGATGTAGACGGAAGCTTTTTCCCAATACAGAACATGTCTGGAGGAGAACAAAAGACCATTTTCGTTTCAAACCTTCAAAATATATAATGTTGTACACCGTAACAACGCACATGCACAGACGTAATGTAGTACTGTCACAACGAATTAGCTTTTCATTTACTATGTGCATTGTACATATTAATGCTTCTCTGGTTTATTTTCACATATCTGAAAAAGATAAGTTTGTTTTGTATAATTTATGAAAAAATATGCAATATGTTTTATGATTGTGTCCATCGTGTGGCTACGTTTAACAGATTACTGTTGCCCAGGACCTTGGTTACATGAGAACGTGCGCGACTGCATGGCATTGAGCCTGTGATTACGAGACGCAGGTAGCGTACAACCGTGTCACTACTATCTTGTTGTATTGTTCTTTTTCTTAACTTTCAGGCCCTATTCATAATGTTACGCATGTTCATAATCATCCATGCCGAGAACTTCAATAAACGCGAGGCACTTAGATAGAATCTGGACGTCCAAATTATTTTCTATCTTTATCGTACCATATATTAATTTATCAGGACGTTAAATTGTACAAATTAACCAGGAATATGCCGTTCATAAATGCGAATCTATAATTAGGTTGAGGATTTAATCGATTAGGTTCTGCGGAATCATGGCTACTGGGTTCGAATTCCTGGATTCATGTGTCATTTTATATGTTATCGCGCTCAATATATTGCTGTCCTGGTTTTCAAAATCTGTCAACGTGTCAA